>JARKIC010002563.1:0-57129 GCA_029378375.1 Mycena olivaceomarginata
GTGGAGGAGGCAGTACGTTCATTTCCTGCAATGTACCAATAGGACTATATACTGACCCCAATGCTTATTTAGACGTGAAGTTCGGGTGCAGGTGGACGCTCAAGAAGTCGCAGACAACCAAACAGCAAATTGATTTGGAGTGCGCTGCGCACGAAGCTGTTGCGTAGGCTGGTCCGACTTCGCAAGCTGCAGGCGACGTACACCCCTGCGGCTATTTGTGGCTTTGGAGAAGCGCGAGGCGGCGGATGATGAGCAGCCCGAGAGACGAGCCGCTATACCTGCCTTCAGCGCTTTCAGAAGCAGAACGTGCTGATGGCGGGTGCGCGAGCTCGCGTGTTGGAGATGGAGTTGTTGATGCGGGATGCCCAGTGCCGTAGTGCGGCTTGGTGGAAGCTGCGCAACCAGCTTGTGTCAAAGCCCGATTCCTAAACTATAAGGCTCTGCATGCACGACACAGGGCGCGACAACCCGCGCACGCGCTATCGTGAATCGTAACGAGGTGAGATTCGGCTCCACTCGGAAAAATATCAAAACACTTGGAACACGTTGTGGGTGAATGCGGGGCGCGACGAATCACTGGTGGCATGGCGGAAGTTGAGGAAGGAGGACATACGATGCATGGAAGACGAGCAGGATTTAGCCGCGAAGGAAGCGAGGCGGCGGAAGGCGATTGCAAGGCGGAAGAGAAAGTACGATGAGCTGCTGGCTCATGCGGTCGAAATTCCAGCGTGGCTGAATAACGACAGTGATGATGACGAGGAGATTGGGGAGACGAGGGTGGGGGGAGAGCCGGAGGGGACGTGTCGTGGATATGGAAGGCGGCAGGGGAAGTACGGGGACGGATGCGGACTTTGAGGACGGTAAGTTCTTATTTTTAAGGTGAATATATACTGACAGGTTGGGCCCGAAGCACTGCGTATTGAGTGGTCTAAAGTGTATGCCCGGGCGCGAAGGTGGAATGAGGAGGTGCGACTGCTAAAGGAGGAATTCCATCGGGTCCCAATCTCGCTGGAATTTGAGGCGGATCAGTGGGTGGAGCGGGCGAAGGCAGTCCTGGTGGGAACGGGCGGCGTGGACGAGGCATCCGCTCAGGGGATGATTGCCTACACTCTCAAGCAGGAGGCCATGTACCGGGATATTGCCGCGCCGCGCACAAGAAGCGGGAGAGTGCCCCAAAGATTGCGAGGGGGAAGAAGCGGCCGAGGGTCCCCATTTGTGGACCCGCTGGCGCAGCGATCAGGGACGGAGGAGGGAGAGAATGACGACGATGGCGATACGGAGCTGAGGGAGGAAGACGACGACGATGTAGAGAGGGGGGTTATGGAGAGTGATGAGGAGCTGGTGATGGGGGGAGACGTAGACGATATGTAGATGAGGCCAGCCCTGCTTTTTGCACCATTTTGGGGCAGGAGCGCTCATTTGGCAATAGGCGCTTAAATGAGTGCCTATTTCCGCTTTGGGTGGGAGGCATGTGGTGGATTACCTAGGCGAGGACGTTATCTGGTGGTAAAAATGCTGAATTTTATATTGTTTTAACGTGCTTTTAACGCATTGGGGCCTTGGGAGGTCCATGGGAACTTGGGTAGTTGGCAGAGCAGCGCGCCCCGATGATGCCGAGGCTGCCGGGGATGCCCATTGTGATGTGCCCAGCACTACCCGACATTATCCGTAATGTCCCGGGCTTCCCGATATGGGTATCCCAGAAATAATGCATTAGACCCTTGGGAAGGACCCACAGTTCAATGGATTAATCTGGCCTTATGTGGTGGAAGGACATGGCGAACCGGACGAGTTTTTCCTGCGAGACGAACCTGTCCGCCATGAAAGCTTCCGGAACCAGCTGGTAATAGGTGAGGACGGAGTAAAGGAACATCTGTCCTTGTGTCTGGTCGCTGTCAAAAACGGCCGGAGGATTCGGTCGGAGGACCGTTTTGGGTGCTGGGTGGGGGGCCGAGAAGTCTGGACCCGGTGCCGGAGCCGGAGCGGCAGGGGCGGGGGCAGGCGGTGGATTTTGGTTGCCCGGCAATAGCTGCTGGAGCGCATCTTTGATGGCATCAAGAGAGCCTTCGACGGCAGCGAGCCGATCCGCAATTCCGGAAGCCGGATCCGGAGCGTAAACACTCGGGATCGCGGGTTGCGCGGAGAGGGGAGCAGGCGACTGGTCCATCGGAACGGAGGAGGGGTCGAGATTGGAAGTGGGGGAGGATGGAGCACTGGAGTAGTGGTCCGAATCTGTACCTGCACCAAACTTCCCAATCTTGACCAGTTGATCCCTTAGATCCTTTCTTCTGCTGTAAGGGCAACCTTAAGCTTAGCGCGGGGCACGGAAACTAGCGGGGGAATCCAAAGTATAAATATGGGTACTAAATACAGGAGTGGGAATACTACGCACCTAGCAGGGGAATCTGAAGAGAAGAAAGGATAAGGATTCCCACGCTAGGTGAAACCTTATATACGAATCAGTAACTACCCAGTAGCACGTTTCCGGAGGTATCTACAATGATCACGGGCCTGGTCGCATAGCACGAGCCAACAAGAACGGATGGGCGGAAAGCCGGAGGCGTTAGCCAGAGGAATAGCCGGAATGGAAGCCGGAACCGGAGCGGAAGCCGGAAAGGCCAGAAGAGCGGGGGTTCCCCTGACATGTGCGCTCTGCTCATTGGCTCCATATTATTGACTTCGGAGGGCATGTCAAGCCAATCGTCATCGTAATCGATGGGTGGTGTTGCTGAGCTCGACGGGCGACTTTGGCTCTCAAGGGAAATGTGTTGGATGTCGGCATGGCACCCGTCAGCCGATAAATTCCCAGCTTGAGCAACCGGAGTGGATTGAGGCGTTTCCTGGAGCGAGTGGCCAAAATCTCGCAGCGAATAGACATTCTTTGTCCGCTTCCTTGAGGGGCCGGAAGTTTTCTTCATTAGAGACAAAGGGAAAGAAAGAAAGAAGATGCCCTCGAGAGCCGCCGAGCTCGAAGTCGCAAAGGGATAGTAAGATCACGTGGTGGCAGAGTGGCGTATTCATGTTCGTGCCAAGGAGCATAAGTTGAAGCAAGGAATGGAATTTCTCAAAGCAAGACTCAAAAGACAGATGTAAGTAGAGGGCACAGCACAAGTAATAAGTAAATTTTGCCGCATGTTGATCCGCCCGTCCCCCGCTCTTCAGATCAAGCGCCCTCTGCGTCAGACTCAATATCGGAGATATTGTACACCTCCAGCGCGGACTCTGATGCGATATCAAAAGCGTCACCCGTGCTGGTGGTGACGTCAACCTTGCGGAACGACCCATTGGCGAGACCACGACGTGCGGCTGATGAAGCCTGCTGTCTGAGAGAGACGAAGGTCGAAAAAAAAACTTGACCAGATGTGCGACTTACTGGTTCGCGTAGATGGTGGTTCCAGTGCCGCAGGACTGGACGTAGAACGTCTTCTTCTTTCTACCGTTGGGTGTGGATGGCGCTGAGACGGACGCGGACGCTTTCATCATTGCCACACTGCTTTTTTTCAGAGCGGGAGTGGAAGTTGTGGGCGTGGATGGAGAAACAGTAGCAGGCATGCTTGGTCGACAAGTGGCATCCAATGCACTTGTAGCTGCTGACCACCCCGAGTACTTCTTATGGGAGGCGCTGGGGAACTTGTCAACCTGAAGACATGCGTCCTCCCTGAATTATCCTCGGAAACTGCCAATTGTGACAGAAAAATTGCTCACCAGTGCGTGTAAATGCCGGGGACGCAACCAGAAGTAACAACATAGAAAGTGTAGGTTTCGGAGCCCCGGGTATCTTCGAAACCCTTCTGTGGATAGAAGCTTGGCTCCTCAACGAGATTGAGGTGTGCAAACACAGTATCAAAGCTGTGTTGACCATAACGCAGAGGGTGATGAAGGTCAGAAGAGAGCGGAGGGACAGCCACCTGATTGCACAATGTGACCAGATTAGGAAAGGGCAGGCGAACACTAAGTTCGAAATCTTGGAATGAACATGTACTCACTCCGGGGGCGGAGTAAGTCTCCATTTATCATTATATATTTAATATGATCTTCATTGAGCATGCAATCTGCCCAATACCGATTTTTTCCACAAAGATTTTTCTCAATTGGTTCCCGTCACTGGCTCGGAGCTTTCGTGCCAGGTATGAAGATATAAAAGCCATAATTGAGCTTCCCAAGGTGCAAGTAACATCAGTGAATTATAAAGAACAAAAAAATTGCATACTCCATGTCCAGTAAGTGCATTTACCAAACGGTGCTTTCAAGTTGAACCGCACATTACGATCCAGTCAACGTAGTTAGGACTGCGTCGTTTGGATAATGGGACTAGGTAGGTACACAATTGAATAATTGTGCATTCTTGGAACGTTTGGAATGGGTTGAATTTTGCGTTTACCAAATGGTGCTTTCAAGTTGAATCGCATATTACGAGCTAGTCAACTAATCGTGTATTCTTGGAACATTTGGAATGGGTTGAATTTTGCATTTACCAAACGGTGCTTTCAAGTTGAATCACATATTACGAGCCTGTCAACGTAGTTAGGACTGTGGAACATTTGGAATGGGTTGAATTTTGCATTTACCAAACGGTGCTTTCAAGTTGAATCACATATTACGAGCCCAGTCAATGTAGTTAGGAGTGTGTCGTTTGGGTAATGGGACTAGGTAGATACACAATTGAATAATCGTGCATTTTTGGAGCATTTGGAATGGGTTGAATTTTGCGACTCGTGCTATTGGCCTCTTAGTATGGGTGCTTGCTTTTCGAAACTTAGGCGCTGGTCTAGAAAAATGCACCAACACTTTGTGTCAACGATCCAATGCCAAAGGGTGAGGTCAAGAAAAGAGGGCTCAATTTACAGGTATATAAGTACAAGATTTGATAGACAGAAATTTATAGTCCGTGTAAGATAACAGCCTAGTCTCGGCGCGCCTTTTTCTTGGGCGGGCCATTGTCGTCCCCGCTTTCGTCCTCCGTCAAATCGCTGAAGTCTGCGACGTCACCCTCGTCCCAGACCTCCACCCGCCCCCTCCCGCTGAAGTTCTTCACTTTGGCATCTTTCCACCGCATAAACTTTGTCAAAAGCCGTCGCACAGCGCATTTGGCGCTCTTCCTCCCTGCGCACAAGATCTTCAGAGGTAGCAGAGGCCTGCCAATCGAGATCAGAGCAGAAGCCGTTGGCAATCCAGCAGAACAGCCCTCCGGTGGAATATTGAATGAGCGAAAAGCACTCCTCGCCGTCCTGAATGGGGGTGTTTGAATGGGTGACCACGGCGGATGGGATAAGAATGCTACGCCCGGGGGGGAAGCAGATAATGAGGTCATAGTCCCAGCAGACGAGATGCCTGCCGTGGTCGGGATTGAAATCGCCAAGCGCGCCGATGAGGCACATCCCTTCCGCCTTATTTCTGCCACCGACGTGGGGAGGAGAGACAGAGACAGGGCCAAGGTTGAAGCACCCTTAGTTGTGTCAATAATGCAATATCCTAGTAATTACTGGACGTTGCAATGCATTATTGCCAGCCTGTCACAGGCGGAGCTACTAGTGAATAATGCAATGTCCCGGGGAATCTGCAGGAATTGCAGTTAAGACATAGCACATTATGTAACCCCTCGTTGCCGGTCCTGGCTGTCACGGAACATCCATAACGGGAACTCCTGTGATGGCCAAGCACGGCCATCACTACAATAACTCCCCATCACTCAAGCATCAGATGATGCCTCCTTGCCGGTCATCTGAATATCCCCATGACCTTTTCTCAGCATTTTCGTCATCCGCTGTTATCTTATCCTTGGCCCCACATATCTCCGAGTTCCACATAAGGTAATCTTATCTCCCTATTGATACATGTTGTTCTCTGTCTCTTCCTCTGTGTATGCCCTCACCTCTGCCCAGCGTACCTCCTCCTCCTCAACCTCCACTACAATCTCTGGCCCCCCTGCTGCGTCTTCACCTCTCAAATACATACCTGCCTTCACTCGTAACGGACCCCAATCTGCCTCCAGCTTGGAGTAAGTCCTCCGCTCCCGATCAGCCTGTTCGAACGCATATGCTCTTGCCCCCTCCATCACTGCCCGATCCACCTCCAACGACGAATCCCCCAGCATCAATGTCCGGGCGGATGCCCGACTAGTCCACAGGCGCTCTGCGTACCGCCCAAACTCGATCGTCCGTCGCATCTCCTCCTCTAGCAACACCAGCTCCTCCCCGCCACCTATTTGCTCTCAAGTACGCCTTGCACCACTCAACTCGCAGAGCTGAACTAAACTTTAGCAAGCTCAGAGGCAACAAGAGATAATGATACTACACACCTTCATGAAGCTTCGCATCACCTTCCGCCGTAGTCGAGTGCACATACCAGATCCATGACAAAGTCCGATGACCTTCTCCTGCCGCCACCGCACCAATTGCCGCCAGACCATCGGCCACACCCAGCGCTCCGAGCTGCTCGTCCTGCGCCTGCTCCTCCTCGCGGAGGGAACGATCATTCAAAGCCCGCACATTGTCGTCTTGCAGCACCCGGAACTGCATCTCCCACTCCCCATGGCCCTTCAGTTTGAGCAAGGCCTGCCGCGCATAGCGGTAACGAAGCTTGGCAGCGTGGATTCGAATGTTGATTTGGCGTAGAATCCCTTGCCCTCGTGTCAGAGCTCGCTGACCACTCCAGTTCCGGATCTTGAATTTATTGGTCATCGTTCGTGTACGCAGGCCTCAACGAAGCTGCGTCAACGCCTCCCCCACTTCACCAGTTCACAGCCGAGCCTCTACGCCATCCAGCCCCGCTGCACAAGCCTTGACGCAGGCAGCCTCGGATCCTAAATCTGAAGGCATGAAAAGCCTCGTCACCCTCCGGCTGCTGATAATCTGCATCCCAAACTGCCTTCTGCGACGCTGAGAGGTACTGCCTCACTTTCGGCATATACGTCATCTGCAGCTTCCGAAAACCTTGAATCCACGAGCGCAGGGCAAGCCGCCGCTTTCAAAACATCCAACTGCTGAGTGGGAGTTGGATTGGGACCTGTGGCTTTGATCGCCACCGCCAGCTGCCTCCTGCCCCACTCAGTCAGTCATGTCCGTAAAACATACATGGATTCACTCACTGTGTCTCCTCAATTTCCATTCCCATAGTCACAAACATGCTAGGGGTATCTTCTCGCTCCACTTCCGTACCATCCCCTGTGCGTAGATACTCCTCCGCAGCAATCATAACATGAATCTCTTTCAATGACTTTCCTGGATTTGAACAGTGAGCCTTCGTCTGCGGAGCACACACATCCGAAAAGACGTACCCTCTTCCTTGTACTCGTACGGGGAAGCCTTCTCGCCCTCCACATGGCGCTCCCTCTCCCACTTATCAACCCACCCATGCCACGCCTCCACGTCAACCTCGCCCAATGCCTTCAGACCGTCGCTGAATGCCTTGAAGGACTCCCTGTGCGCTCTCCCCCCTTTAATCCCCTCTGCCATTCTTTGCTTAAGCAGTCGTCCTGTCAAAAATGCCATCAGATTTTACATCCATTTCCTTTTTCGGACAAAGAGCACGTACAATGAGCAATAAGTCTTCGCCAATTGTGAAAGCCCAGCAGGCCCTCCAATGCAGTCTGCCGAGCCCCAACACCCATCAGCTTGGTCGAACCTGCAGCTCTGTTCAGGAATTCCCAATTTTTCTCCACGGTCTCGCCGTGCGTAAGCCCTGCACCCCAGAGCTAATGAAACGAGAACGGTGAGTGGCAGCCTATCTTGTGGCCTGGTAAATGGAAGTTGGGGATCATCCAACGGACGTTCGCGGTGTCGATATTCAGGTGGTACTTCTGTGGCAGCGCTTCCATCCGCGTCCAGACATGCTTCGAGAATTGACAGGCGATGTCGTACGACACTGTCAGGTACGCTAGCAGGAATCCCAGCAGCGATGCAAATAGCAAAAAGTCCATATTGCAGAACCTGTGCAAACCGGACCATCAGTTTTGTCCGATAAACGCAAAAAAAGCTGTACCGCTCCCCCATCTGCAAGTCCCCAAATCCATTTGGACGCCACATGTCATGGCGGGCGCACGTCACTCCACCGACCCCCGTCACTCTCAAGCCCTTCACGTGTTTTGAATTGGCCAGGAACATGGCTTGGAATCCCGAGCAGCTCGAGATCTCTTGCTCATCCACGTGCTTCCGGATGTGCTCGCTGTAATCCTTGTGATTTGCAAAGTACCCTGTACCGTCATCTATGACAGGGTCCCATGCCTCTGTGGACACATTTCTGTTAATGAGCTTGAAGTTCGCGTCCTTGGACAGTTTGAGCTCGTATTTGTATCTGCAGAGGGGGTAAGTGACCACTTTGATTTCCCATAGCAACGTCTCGCTCACCGTTGGTCCTCTGGCATCCTAGCCCAGTCTATTTTATCCCACCCCGGCGGTAGATTGATGCCAGGCTGGGGACATGCTCTGCATTGCAGTGCCAGCTCCCCCTGCCCAGTTCCTCGGACCCCCGTGTCGTCGTTGCCCCGCCCTCCCCGCTTTAGGATGTCCATCATGCGATATTGGCGTACGATGGCCCGAAACACCCTGCGGCGATCCTGGCTCCAGTCAGTATAATTAACCTCTAGCGTCACGGTATATAATACTTACCGGTGGTGGCTTTGGCACTCCTTTCTGATCGACCGTCTCCAGGCCATCAGCATTTGACAGCAGTTCCAAGGATTGCACAAAGTCATAGGAAGAGATTTTCCCCAGACAGTTTTGGACCTTGAATAACCGGATCACATTGAAGGTAGCGCCCGTCTTGGGGTCAATGGATGTTGCAGGCCACAGACAAGCGCGCATCAACTGCTGTCGGTGCGCAATCTGGGAATCGCACCCGCAAAAGCTCAGCTTCACAACGCGGACACCCAAGGTGTCAATGATCACAAAGTCCTTCACTAGACCAAGTAAGCACTTTGCAAAGTTCATGACAGTTAGTGTGGTGTTTTTTGCAAGGCCACCTTATAATCCTTATCATATCCCTGAAAGGCTTATCTTAGTGAAAAGGGAAAAGGCCGTAGCCAGGATTGAACCAAAAACCTTTAGGTGATGGGCATCAATTAATCCATCACTACTACCACTACACCACTATAGAGATACTTGGTACTATATATTTAAAGCTAGGTCCGTCAACAAAAGACATAATCAGCCTTGCACTCACCTTGTACAGCCCGCATAGGGCCTGGTTAGTGGTGAGGGTGGTTAGGGTTCGGGTTAGAAGGTTAGGGTTAGGGTTAGGTGCCTTCTTTCTAGGTACATTTCTATCTCTGGTTAGAGGTTAGGGTTGGTTAGGGTTGGTTAGGGTTGGTTAGGGTTTGGAGGCACCCCAAAATACATAATAAATAGTGGCAAACAAACTTCAAACACCTAGGGCAGCTTGCCTGCCCTAGGTGTGGGTATCAGCAGTCCCAGGTAGGGTAAGCCTAGGCTTACCCTAGCTGGGTAAGACAACCTGCTCAGTATAGCTACTGTGGTGTAGTGGTAATGACCTCAGTTCCTTGTGTTATCTAACGGTCACAAGTTCAATCCTGGTTTTGGCCACTTTTTTTTGCATTAAATTTCCTTATCAGCTTAGCAGGTGGCCTTGCAATGTTCACCACAGTAACTATCATGCGACTTTGCAAAGTGGTTACCGTACCGGCTGAGTCCTTGTGCGCCAGACGAGAGCGTGGGCAAAAGGATCCTGGTAGATGCCCCAGCTGGACGCGAGCTTCGATGTCAAGCTCATTGAGCGTCAACGAGACGAAGAATTCCCTATTCCACTTCTACCTAATAGTCAGCGCGCATACAAGGTCTAGACTTTATCCGTGCGTACCTCCAGCATATGCGTGGGCAGTTGGCAATGCAGCTCCGTGATACACGGCTCGCAATACATCGCCGTGCCAAGGCAGGTCTGACGCGCACATCAAAACTGTGGGTCCTCCGCCTTACATCGCGCACACTGTGCCCAGATTCCCTCAGAGCCCCGACCGTCCCCTCGCAGCATCTCATCCAACGTCTCGTCGCGATGATTGTTGACGAATACCTTCATAGACGTGTCCTTTTTTTCTGTTAGTTTCGTCCTCTCATACAATCATGCAGGAAATCTTACCGCATTCACCCAGCACTCCAGAGGTATCGGTTTATCGAGATTTCCGAGACGCAGAGTGATGCCGTCGTCTTCTGCGTTCACCTCCCCCGCAACCAGGCCCTCGCCCCCCTCGTCCCAACCACTGTCGTCTCCGTAGAGGTAGGAGAAGTTCTCCTGCTCCAGAGCCTCTGCTGTTTCGATGTCCTCCGCATGATAGTCCTCGCTCGCGGGCACCGACGTTGTCGCATTCAGATACGTGGACCGGGCGAAAAGTCGGTGTCCATCTGAGGACAGCGTGTATGTAGTCGCCAGCACGTCCTGGTGGATATACAAGGAGCCTGAGCCCTGACCTGGCGCCGTTTTTCTCCTACCACGCGCCATCTTGAGAGCTTGAAGTTTCGGTCTTCCCAAATGCGGTCTCAAACAGTTTGTGACATGATAAACACACAAATATTATTATTCCAGAAGTCAGACAGTCTACTGGTTAAAAATCACTAACAGTGCAGTCAACGAAGCAGAACCACAAACCGCTATCGCTAGTACCCCGGGAACGTCAACCCATCCCACGAATATTCAACCTGGGTGGAATTGGCCCACTCCAGAAACATATCCGCAATCGCGTTTTCCTCCGAAAATTGCCGGTGAGACGGACGCGTCATGATCTCTTCGCAAATGGGGCACGACCATTCAGTTTCCAGCCATATCCGAATACACGCATACCAGTGACTATGGCCACACAAGTATCTGTTTGCAATTAAGTCAGGTTAGCAGGTTCTTGAGGTCACAACACGCACGAGACGGGGTGAGCTTTCACACTATTACACAGGCTGCATCGGTAGTACTCGTGAGACGCGGGCTGATGCGCAGGAACGCGGCCGTCGACGTATAAAGTCGCCTTCTTGAGAGGGGCTAGGCGTGGCTCTCGATAGTGCTCCTGCGACGGTTTATGTGGGGCGCCGCTCCTGCCCAGGGCTTTGCGAATCTGTGTGCGCTCGTCGTTGTCAGCCACATCCCATGTCGACATTGCTTTGTGAGAAACGAAGTACGCGCTATGCGCACCATGTCGACATTGCTTTGTGATAAACGAAGTCGGCGCTACGCGCACCATGTCGACATGATGGCTTGACGAGAAACAAAAGAAGGCTGTGTCGGGCTGCATGTGATCGGCAATCACGGTAACTTCAGGACCCCGGTCCTTCTTTCCGGTCGTCTGGTCTCAGCCTGATTGGGAAACACAACGCATACATACACCAAACACGACACGACACAACAAGGGCTAAGTACTGCTACTACGAGGAGCTCTTCCTTTGGTCGACCATTTGGACTACAGCTTAGCGTGCCTGTGCTCAGCCGCGTCAACCATCAGCTTGTGTCAGCGGCCAGCGAGACTCACAACCAATTGGCTCTCGGTTCCTGCTTGTTCGTTGCGACTTTGGACCACATGCGCTCCACCGATTCTCCATCATACAATCCGTGCATGCTGCTGATCACTGGATGTTCCGCCCGGTGCGCGACGGACCTCATTCTGGGTGAGCGCGCCCACTGGCAACAGACATCGTAACTGATGCTTGGGTTCGTCGACGTCAGTCCCTGCCCAGAAAATAATTGCTCCAGGGGCTCACCTGCAGACAAACAACACGTCGGCTCGGCCAATCTTCGAGAGTAACGCCTCAATCTCTGGGTCTGGCATAGGTACCATCATTTTTGACTCTTCTCATTTCTCGGCCTTTTTTATCGCTCAAACGCTTAAATCTCCCAGTGGTTGATCATTTCTGAGCGCTATCCCCGGGAACCTCGTCTCTTATCCTCACCACGACAATGGCCAAAACCAAGAAATTCACTGCACTCAGGCGTAAGTTCCCCAACTATTTCAGCATCACTAACTCACTTATCTACTTTACCTCAGGCCATTTGCACTTTCGCGACTCTCGGCGAATGGTTTTGGCTCGCCGGCTCGGGATCACTGCAGGTAAAGTTTCAGCTCCCCTATCTTCCACATCATGCTGACTTGTAACCGCAATGCAGCGGACTTTCAGGTGGATGCGGCCGCATGGGCCCAATGGCTATCCAGGCAACCAGCCAATCTTCAGGCGACTGGGGACACATCGGGCCAACGGGTGCCTGGGGGCATGGCGGGTGGGGATTGGGCGACGCGGGCGGGGACGGCGGGTGGGGCTCGGGTGGCGTTTGGGAAACGGAGGCGCCGACGGAGGGAACGGAAGGGAGCGCCCAAGAGCCGACAGTCGGGAGCACATAGGCAATTGCATGCTCGGCCCGGCTGTCCATTAGCCGTTGACATTCATGTGCGCGGTTCCTAGTACACATGAATTCATGCGCCGCCTCTCTTCTTTCTTCCTGCCCCACCCTTCCCCATTGCCAACTCCAAAACCAAGCCGTTCTGTATGTCAGGTGAGAATTTTTTTTCTCTCTCTTTGAGTCGATGAGCACTGGTGGAAAGATCCGACATTGGAACTACTACACCAGAGCTTGATTCAATTGTTTTTCCAACGTCTTCAGTTTCTTTGAGTCAACAAGCACTGGTGGAAAGATCCGATATTGGAACTACGACACCAGTGCTTGACTCCCTCTGGTACAGCTTCAAAAGATCCGACCTTGGAACTCTGCGAAACTTGCCCGCTTCGCTTTTAATTTTAATATTTCCCCACCTTTTTTTAGCATTCAACGGCTGATTATTCTTTGACCAGACCTAGGTCGACGCGTCTTACGTTCTGGGCACGAGTTCTCTGCTTTCGACTTAGCCGTTGGCGCGCCCTTGGAGCCCGCTCAGTTCTTTGATGTGGAAGAGTGCCTGGCCCTGCACTGCGATGCTCTGACACTCTCAGATCAGCCCGGGGAGCTTGTGGAACCCAGCCCCATCGTCTCTGACTCCCTGACACCGACCGCTCCCACTACATCGACTCGTTCAGCAACGACTCGCCAGGCGGCACTTAAAGAAGGTTCCAAACGCCGCCGCAGACAAAGGCACGAAGCTCAAGGCCCGGGCCCCAAGCTCGTGGCTTCGGCGCATCGGCGGGTGGCTCTGGAGAACGCCATCCGAGTCGATCTCGATACGGCTGATCTTGCACACACCGGGCCTGGGTGGACTGGCAAGAGGACCGCTCAGGAAGGACACGTGCATGCGTCTGGAATGGGGGGCAAAGTTTATACTCGCGAAGAGATTCAGGCGCTTACGGGTTCAGCAGATCTGGTGTACATCAATTGGCTCGGGCGGTGCGGGTCTTTTTCCCTTTCGTCGCGGTATCTCATGGCACGACGGCCACAGTCTGTCCATCCCCATCATCGACTCGACCGGGCGAATCATTGCAGTCCTTGGCGGCATGCCGTCCGACGTGGAGGACTGGCAGCAAGTCACGGATCGTGCGGCCCAGTTAATGGAAACTGAAGCCTTGAAGGGCTCATTTTCGGGTGAACAACTTCATCATCGTCGGGCTCAAGAGCCCTACCCGCAGGTCTCGCGCGGTCTCTCTCATGGGGGCGGACAACTGGTATGGATTCTTGGTGCGAGACAATCCTGCACTCACACTGTCCGACAGGAACCAGGCGAACTCTGTAACAATGCTGCCAACACCAAGCTCACAGACAGATTCCTCCAGGATTCCTCATTCCAACGGATTTCTGGATTTGCGAACTGTACGCATGATCCTTCTCAATTTGCTGCTGGTGCTGACTTCGCTGTCTGATCAGGTTTATTCCGCGTTTTTGCCCCCCTCCTGTACGCCTTCTACCAACAGCAGATGGCCATGATTGCCACTTGGAAGCCGACGCTGCGCTGGAATTTTGTGTGTAGCGTCTTTGCGGCCTGTACATTTAATTTTGGCCCACACGCTATCACAGTCCCTCACCTTGACTTCAGTAACCTTGCGTGGGGCTGGTGCGCGATCACCGCACTCGGATCTTTTGATCCTGACCTGGGGGGGCACTTGGTGTTGTGGGACCTCAAGCTCGTTATCCGGTTCCCGCCTGGTGCCACCATCCTGATACCTTCCGCCATCATACGCCATTCTAATGTGCCTGTCGCCCTGCACGAACGTCGATACTCGTTCACTCAATATACCGCCGGGGGGTTGTTCAGATGGATTCGGAATGGCTTCCGTACGGATGAGGCATTCAACTTGCATGCGACGGCAGTGGAGAAGGCGGCACGCGCAGAGGAAGCCGCAGGGTGGTGGCAAAAGGGGGTAGCGATGTTCAGCCGAGTGGATGATTAATGGATTCGAAAACAATTGATTGTCGTATACATTCCTAGCAACTTCAAGTAGATAATTCGGTCTAGATTTTCATTGTGTGCAGCGATATGATAAGCGGTGTCAGTATATCAAGCACGACGATAGCGATAGTGAGCACGAGCAGCGAGCAATACGAGGCAGCAATATGAGGAGCAATACTAGATAGACCGAAAATTAGCTCGGGTTGAAGGCACATAGATATAAGCACATACAATGTTCTCAGACATTCATGGTAAACCATGAGCATTCTCCAGGTCTTTGGTCGCGAGCATCACGCGGCTCTTGACCTGTTCGCGACAGCCTTCGTCGGTTTCACCATCAACCATCAATCATCACAAAAATTAGCGAGACTCACATGTTGGTAAACGTCTTGGGGTACTTCTCCACCGCATAATAAATCTGGCCGGTGGCTTGGAGGTATTTGAAATCCTGGTTTGCAAACTCTTGACACGCTGGCAAGAACACGAGCAATTCCGGGAGTGTGCTGGAAGCGAGGGTCGGAGACATCGAGATCATCCCTGTTCACGTCATCGCTCCAACGCCATTCTCTCTGTCGCTTGACCAGCGCCTGACTGGATGGCACTCGCTTCGGTGTTTGTATGGGTCTATTCGACCAACAATACGTACCAGCTCGTGCTCATCTGACCGCGTTGATCCAGATACCAGCGAATTTTTCGAACCCTCTTGGCCTTGGGAGAAGTTGGAGGAGTGAGCTCAGGGAAGAATTTGGCAGACGAGGTAGCAGGATTGCGAATGGGCACCATATGGTGGAGTGTGGAATAAAACATTTACTGCCGGAGAGTGTGTGATGCGCTTGTTTATATCATCTGATGCGCTTGCTATATATCATCTGATGTGCTTGCTATCTGATATGATGTTGTTCTTGTCTTATCTCGTTCTGCTGTGGCCACCAACCAATGGTAACACGAATAAGTATGGGTCGCTTTCATTTTTTTTTGTTTTAACTCATGCCGTTCATTCTGAGAAGCAAGCAGCTACCTGTCTTGGTCTCTACACACGCCGGTCTCCTGAAATCGTTTTTTGGGATTTTTTGGATCACGATCGAACTTGACTTTGGAACGACGCATGTCTGGACCAAAAGCCGGGTAATATGGCAGTGCAACTCTTACCTGAACATACACTCTGCATGGGACGCCGGGCCAAGTACCTCACCGCGGCAGCTTGTGACGCAGCAAAAAGGGATGCATGTAAACACCATGCTCTGACGTCTCGGTGCGTTCTCAAAGCTCTCCGCTTCGCGTAGTCGGTGAAACAAGATTTCTTTTTTTTAGAGGCAAAATCGTGCGTGCTTGTACACGACGTGCTCGGTACCTACAGACGATTACACAAAAAGGAGTGTCACTCCCACCGTGCTGCATTCCCGGCATACCGCCAGTGCCTGCTGCTATCCGCGAGGACCATGGACTCCTGCTCCCTCCCCAATCTCAGGATCTTTACGAGCAATCACGTTGCGGCGACATCATCCTCAACGAGCGTTGCCTGAGGCGCTGGCGACATGAGCCTCCTTTTCCCCTTGACCCCGACGATGCGCACGAGGCCAATCCGTGGTCACCTGGGGCAGCAGACCTCACTGAGCGTATAGTCATTCTCCTGCATGCGGTCAGATTGCAGGAGCGGGAGGATGATGACGCACTGCGCTGGGTCGACTTCCACCTTCGTGGCTGGGAAGCCTGTATCTCAGAGCTTCGGGAGGAGGTCCGGGGCTTGCTGGCTCGATGGGAGACGTCGATGGACAGCCCCGAGTGTTATGATCCAAACGAACATCTGAGGGAGTACACCATGGAACGGCAATATTTTGAATAGATGGCACGTACTATTTATCATCTGTACTACTTGAGGTTCTTGAAGTAGACACTTATGAGCAAAATAAAAATTGGTTGATGGGCTTGAATTTCTGGATTTTTGAGGCACGATGGGGTGACGAATCGGCAAGGACGAATGGATGAGCTGTAATTTTATTAAGCCTCTGTATTCTGAAGGAATTCGCGCGACTGGGCTTGAAACCGATTCGCCATTTGTTACCGTGACGGTGACGACTATCATGATTCCTTCCTACCTCAACAATCTCGAGGCGCCCCCATGCGACTTCACTCCATGCAGCATCCCGGAGCATTTCGGCGAAAATTTCAAGATGCACACGGACTTCTCGTCGAAACGCAACAAGCATTACTGGCTGCTTTTCGTGTCGCCAAAGCAAGGGGCGTATTCTCTGAAGTGAGTCGTTTTGCGTCGAGGCTCGGTAGTCGAAGGAGCTGAGTTCGAACTGCAGGGCCACTTGCCTGGCCGCAAAGGGGCGTAAGTACAAGGAGGCGGCTGTGATGGGTGACGCCGCGACGTGGAAAGAGGCGCAGGAGATCTGGGCAAAGCATTGCTTCCACCGCCACGCCAAGTGCCGTCTTCACCCGCAGAGCTGCAGCACGGGGCCGTGCCCCGCGCATAGTGCTCGCGCGCTGGCCGAGAACCCGGTGCAGACAAAGGTGAAGCACGAAGGGTCCTCTGCGCTGTTGCCCGTGAAGCGAGAGGTGAAGGCGGAGGATGGAGCGGTGAAGCAGCAGCCTCCTCCCCCCCTCGCCTCCAATCGCCGAGGTGGATCGTCGCGAATCACCACTCGACGTGCGCCACCCCCCTCGTACACGCCCGTTCCCGATTCCGAGGGCTCTGAAGAGAGTGAATCTGTGGGCACCAGAGACAGTGAAGTGGAGGTGTTTCTCTCCGCCACGGGGGGTGCTCCCTTGTTTGCCGACGACACGCCCTCGCCCACCGCTTCTCCTGCGAGCACCAGGGAAGTGTCTTACAATCCGGATGTGCTGCCAGCCGCGGCCGCCACCGGGCGGTCTACCAGCCCAGTCACCAGCCCACCAGGCACTCAGCCAGCACCAGGTCGCCCACTCCACTGTCGTCGGTTTCCACAGCGGCAGCAAAAGGGAAGGGGAAGGGCCAGGTCGGGCCCAAGGAGGTGAAGCCCGGCGCTTCCACCATTTCAGTCGACAACACGTTCTATGTGAGCGCGACGGGCTCGATTCACCATTCAAGCACGGAAGCGTTTGCGGATGTCGAGGCGGGGCCCGTGCAGGTGGTGATGGGGTGGAACACAGCTGTTTCATATGCTCGCCGTTGCGTGATGTCCGCCAGGGTGGGCACGTCTGGCGCCATCTGTGAAGCAATGGAGGTGGATGACGAATAAATTCTCTGGCACGCACATATGTAAATTTCGCTACAAAAAAATGATCATGTTCTTTCTGCCGACTTGAAAACCTGAGGTTTCTTTGGGGATTTATAATTTGGGAATCTGTTTACCGTTCGGATAAACAGGCCATGCCATTGCCATCAGAGAGATCGACGCACCTCAGACACATCTTAGTAAAACTTTCACTGCAACTGCCTATGGCGACCTCAGCGGCGAGCGCTCCAACGACGACTACGACCGAGCAGGCCAGTGCCAGAAAACGTGTTCGAAAGACCGGGAGGAAACCGGGGAAGGTGTCTTGGGTGCATGGCACCAAAGAGGTCTTCTTCCGGACGCGCGCTGAAGACTGGCAAACGGCCAAACGGTCAAGCCAGGAGAAGGTGTCAAAGTTCTACGACGACATCACCAACCTGTACATTCAGAAATACGGGTATGATATGAAGGACGACGAGGATTTAGAGGAGGACGTGCCGGACCCCACCGACCTGAACGTGCAGAGCGCGGATGTCTTGGATAAGGAGGAGGCTGACCGTCGCACGGCGATCAGTGAGAGTGTTCGCAGGGTTCGTATGATTTGCTGCTACCTCACTGATGGAAAAAATGCTGAAGGCCGCGTTTAGAGAATTGGCCAATGGTATCGACTGAACTATGGAGATGGTGCCGAGCAGGGGAAAAATAATTTGTTTCAGGACCTCCTCAGCAGAGGTCAGGACGTCGCGGATGGCTTGAAACTGGGGAAATCGCAAGCATGGCAATTCTATTCCAAGCTTTACTACAAGGAGCGGGTGAAGAAGATCTTCGAGGAGGAATGGAGGGTGCAGACACAGCGGGCAAAAGATTTGGGCCTGGATCCTCCCGCCGACGTGAAGGTGCGGGGTGAGGTGACACGTCGCGTGTGGGAGGGGGAATCTGCAGAGTTCCGAGCGGACGTGAATGCTCGCCTGCAAGCCGACTATGATCAGAAAGTTCGCGTGTGGGAGATCGGTCGCGCAGAGGTGCCTTCCACCACAAAGGAGGAAATGATTGGGTGAGTGAAGTGATACGTGAACGGTCCTTGTGCTGATTTGGTCTGACCGATGCCAGAGCGCTGAGTAACACAGGCCATTACTTGCAGCCTATTGTCATGAATTGTCTTTTCATTTTACTTCCAGAACCCGAACAACCCGAACAACCCGATCATTGATCAGATCAACTATCTGATCAATCGAACTTGGATACCGTTTTGGGATCCCAAACGGTTATGATCGGTTTCCCGACCTTCGGGTTCCCAATCACCCCTCTACGTTCCTATACCCCTTCATTTACTTCGCATTAATCTTGTCCGTTGTCATTGGACACTGTACCTTAATCTATAAACCCCTAGAGACTTTAGTATATAAACCGTAGTTATTCTCCTGTACTTTACACTATTCTAGTCTAAACTCCAGGCTTATTCGTTTGGACCTCTTCGTGCTTCAGTCGCCCTCGTCACCTCAGAACCCGGAATCTGCTCTGTGCTGACAAAAGAATAGTGTCTCTACACGGCGTACCCGACTGGACGTAACACGATGAGCAACGACTATGTGCTCCCCTCGATGGAGAGCTTTGGCGCCCTAACCGGCGAGGAGAGGGACAGCGTCCTGCTGCAGGCCCTGCAACACGCGGGAGGGCAATTCGGAGTGATGCAGGAGGAACTGGGGAACTTGCACGGAGAGAATAGTCTGCTCCGCAAGGACAACACCCATTCGCAACAACTCTTGCGCGATGCCCTCGTAGCCTTGGGAAGAGCCTCTACGGGAGGGCCCAGGGAGACTAAACAGGTGAAGACGGCCCGTGTCGCCGCCCCTACCCCGTTTAAAGGAGACTCCGAATTGGTGGACTCCTATCTGGCGGAGTGCTGGTTGCACTTCCTGGACAACCCGACGTACGAGAGAGACAGCGTGAAGATCGCCTTCGTCCTGTCCTACATGAAGGAAGGATCGGCAGTGGCATGGGCCAACAATGTTGTGCAGGCCATGCGCAACCCGAGGGACCCCGATACCCCGCTGTATCGGAGTTACGAGGTCTTCGAGAAGAACCTCATTGATGCCTTTAAAGGAGGGGCACAGGTGGAAATTGCGCAGGCTAAAATCGAGAAGCTGCGCCAGGGGGCGGGAACGGCCACGGAGTACTTCACGCTCCTGGACACATACAACAACACCGCGGGTTACGATGAAACCACGCTTATCCGTCTCCTCAAGCAGGGGATCCTGAAGCCGGTTCTGCAGTCCGTCTACGGACAAACCGCGCTACCGATCAACTATGCCGACTGGAAGGTGGCGGTCATCAAGCACGACGGGTTGCGTCGTGCCTTCCACGTTATGGATGGCGCGCTTCGCGATCGTCCCGTCACGGTGCCTAAGGTGCAGCAGAACCAGAACCCAGGGAACTTCTTTTGCAGGAATGAGCAGCGCGCTCCAACGAATCCCCCTGCGGCCGTCGTTCCGCCCCCAGTCGCCACTGGTGGGGCCCCTAGCGCGGGGCCCGCGCCTATGGACATAGACCGGACGGTCAGCAAGAAGCCGGTTCCCCGATGCTACCAGTGCGGAGAAGTCGGGCTCATGGCCCGTAACTGCACTACCCGAGGACCCACCAACCCACAGCTCCGAGCTTGATCTCGGAAATGATGGAGGAACGCCTCGGGAAGGAGGATTTTGTCGACAAATCCGAGTGAAGACTGTGCCCTCGGATTCTCTTATACCCCCCCCCACCTGTAATGACTTTGAACAATTCATTCTCTGTTTTGACTATTGAAGAACCCGGTGTGGGGGAAGACACAGTGGAGATGGAAGAGGGAGCGAGGACTCCCTCTGAGTTTGAGAAGAGTGAGGGAGCTGTTTCTCCCTCTGACTCTAAGCGAAGGGGCAAGAAACCCCGGAAGCCCGAGCGGGAGAAAGCGGAATGGCGCAGACTCCCCCTCGGAAGCGCGTGTCGGGTTGCAACCCGAGCGTGGGTCCAAGAATGGAAGGCACGGGAGATCATCACCAAGTGGACTCACCCGGCCAGAATACAGGAGGTGGACGACGAGATGGTGGAAGAAATCCGGACAGCTTACTTCCCTGACGCTCTGGGCATACTGGACAACTTGAAAGAGCCACCACAGTATATCCGGGCCACTGGGAACTCCATGATGGTTCCGATGACCCTTGAAGGGCTGAATAACCTTAAAGGTTATACAGTGGTCGGGTTACTGGACAGTGGGGCTACCAACGGATTCATGAGCCAGCGGTTCGTCGATGAGCACGGAATCAAAGTGGAACCCCTAGCTGTAGCGGTTCCGGTTTACAACGCGGACGGTTCCCTCAACAAAGGAGGACGCATCACCCACGTTGCGCGCATGCGTCTCCGAGTACAGGACCATGCCGAAATATTCTCGTCTGCGGTAACAGATACTGGGAAGAGCGACGTCATCATCGGGTTCAATGGGTTGAAACAACACAACCCGGAGATCGACTGGCAGAAACAAACCATTCGTTTCTCCAGGTGTCCTGCCGCTTGCAAACGAGCCCGCTTATGGGAGGAGTGGGAGGAGGAGGACAACGCCGACGTAGGAGAGGGAGACCGCATCTTCGTCACGAAGATGTATCCCGAAGACGTTCTGGACACACGGGATGCCGAACACCTCCGCGCTATGGGTAGTGTGGCTACTAAGCTGGCAGCCGCTGCTCACGAGGCCAAAGGGGCTAAGACGCTGGAAGAGAGCGTCCCCGCTCATTATCTGGAGGAATTTCGAGGGGTCTTCGAGAAAAAGGACTTCGATAAACTACCGGAACGGCGAAATGGGACCACGTGATAGAGTTGAAACCCAGCGCAGAACCCGTAAAAGGGCGGAGTATTCCCTTGTCTGTCCCGGAACAGGCAGAATTGGACGCGTTCATTAAAGAACATGTGGAAACCGGATGTATTCGCCCCTCGAAATCGCCATGGGCCTCTCCTTTCTTCTTTGTGAAGAAGAAGGATGGGAAACTACGGCCTGTTCAGGACTATCGGAAGTTGAACTCCCTTACCATCAAGAACCGGTATCCTCTTCCGTTGATCTCGGAGATCATGCACATGCTCCGTAAGGCAACCTGGTTCACTAAATTGGACGTTCAATGGGGATACAACAATATCCGGATCAAGGAAGGAGATGAAGAGAAAGCCGTGTTCATCACAAACCGAGGGTTGTGGGAACCGTTGGTTATGTTCTTCAGCCTTACGAACTCGCCGGCCACCTTCCAATCCATGATGAACAACATCTTTGCGGATCTTATTGCGGAAGGACAGGTTATTGTTTATCTGGACGATAGTCTCATCTATTTGGAACATCTGGAAGAACACCGCTCCACAGTCAAGGAGGTCTTGCGGATTCCTCAGGAAAACGAGTTGTTCCTGAAACCCGAGAAGTGCGAGTTCGAACAGAGAGAGGTCGAATATCTGGGAGTTATCGTCGGTGATGGGAAAATTCGGATGGATCCCATAAAAGTCGAGGGCGTTCGACAATGGGCAACCTCGAGGAATGTCAAAGACGTACAAAGCTTCCTCGGGTTCCTCAACTTCTACCGACACTTCATCAAAGGATTTGGGGATTACGCGAAGCCGTTAACTCATCTTACCCGGAAGGATTACAAGTGGAGGTGGGGAGAACTGGAAAAGAACGCGTTCGACCAATTAATATTGGCCGTAACTTTGGAACCCGTACTGCATTTTCCAACAGACGTTGGGGAATGGCGGGTGGAGGCGGATTCTTCGGATTACGCCACAGGGGCCTGCTTGACGCAGTGCCAGGACGGGGTGTAGGTTCCGATTGCGTTTATGTCCAAGGGACTAAACGACACCGAGCAGAACTACGACATCCACGACAAGGAAATGTTGGCGATAATGTGGGCGCTCTACGAATGGCGACACTACCTGCAGGGCAGCCAGCTGAAATTCGAGATCTGGACCAACCACAAGAATCTGGAGTACTTCACCATGACGAAGAAACTCAATAGACGACAGGCTCGGTGGTCTTTGGAACTCAGTGAATACGACTTCGCGCTCATTCACAAACCCGGGAAACAACACGCGAAAACCGACACGCTTTCGAGGCGAAGCGGTCATGAGAAGGGGGCGCAGGATAATTCGAATCTTGTGCTGCTGCCGGAACAGTACTTCCGGAGGATGGACGGGGAGGAATTTTTGAAAGCCATGCCGGCGGTCTTGGACGACACGGCAGGTGATCAATTCATGGAGGACATCAAGGCTGGGAAAGCTGATTGGGAAGATGCGGTGAAGAAAGCACTAGAAGAAAAGGCCGAGGGCTGGGAAGAACACGAGGACGGGTTCGTAACCCGGTATCGAACCGTATATGTTCCCCCAACTGGAGATCTACGACACCGGATTCTATGAGCACACCACGACGACTACATTTCTGGACATCCGGGACAATTCCGAACAGCGGAATTAGTAACCCGGAACTACTACTGGCCCTCTCTGCTATCGGACGCTAAACGATACGTCTCGGCTTGTCCCGTGTGTCAGAGGACAAAGCTTTTTCCCTCTAAGCTCCGAGGACCACTACACCCCAATGCGGTTCCGGAAAGAGTTTGGCAAAATGTTTCGGTGGACCTAATCACCAAACTACCTGTCAGTAATGGGTACGACTCGATCGCGGTGATCGTGGATGGACTAGGGAAAGGAATCCGGGTGGTGCCTTGCACCGAGCACCTGGGAGGAGAGGGGATGGTGCGCATTTACCGTGACCATGTGTGGAAAGACTTCGGGTTGCCCGAGGTGGTGATTAGCGACCAGGGGACGCAGTTTGTAGGACACTTCATGCGAGATCTGTTGAAGCTCCTGGGCATAAAGTCGAACACCTCGACGGCCTATCACCCACAAACCGATGGACAGACTGAACGAGTCAGCCAGAACATCGAGCAATACCTTCGGGTTTTCACCAACTTCTTGCAGGACGACTGGGCAGACTGGTTAACTCTGGCGGAATTCAACCACAACGATCAGGTTAGCAAGACTACGGGTTTCAATCCCTTCTTCATGACCATGGGGTTCCACCCGCGGAAGGGGACGGAACCACATCTTGAAGTACCGACCGAGGATGCGACGAAATTTGCAACCCGGATGTCGAAAGTCTGAGAGGAAGCGGGGGCCGCCATACGCGCAGCGCAGGAGACGATGAAAAGGTTCTACAACACCAAACGGCAGGCAGACCCCGACTACAAACCCGGTGATAAGGTGTACCTCTCTGGAGCAAATTTGGTCACACATCACCCGACGAAGAAGTTCGAAGCTCGTCGCTATGGTCCCTTCACGGTCGTCCGTAAAGTGGGAGCCATCTCCTATGAGCTTAAACTTCCCGATTCCTGGAAGGTGCATCCAGTCTTCAACACCGTATTCCTTCGACCCTGGGTTCCACCGGTGGCGGCTCATCAGCATCATGACGATCCCCCCCTGCCTGACGTGGTGGACGGGGTTGATCTCTATGAGATTGCCGAGGTACTGAAGATATGCCTCAACAAGAAGCGGAAACACTTGCAGTACCTCATTCGGTGGGAGGGTTATGGACCCGAGGATAATACCTGGGAACCCTTGGAACACTTGAGGGATTCTACGGAATGTCTTGAGGACTTCTACAAGAAGTACCTGGCGGCTCTAAGGGAGACCGCACACGGACGGAAGTGGGTCATCACCGGCGAGGACCTGTGGAACAAGAAGCGGCGTCGATCGTGAAACCCGAGGCGGGTTTCACCTAGAGGGGGGGTAATGTCATGAATCGTCTTTTCATTTTACTTCCAGAACCCGAACAACCCGAACAACCCGATCATTGATCAGATCAACTATCTGATCAATCGAACTTGGATACCGTTTTGGGATCCCAAACGGTTATGATCGGTTTCCCGACCTTCGGGTTCCCAATCACCCCTCTACGTTCCTATACCCCTTCATTTACTTCGCATTAATCTTGTCCGTTGTCATTGGACACCGTACCTTAATCTATAAACCCCTAGAGACTTTAGTATATAAACCGTAGTTATTCTCCTGTACTTTACACTATTCTAGTCTAAACTCCAGGCTTATTCGTTTGGACCTCTTCGTGCTTCAGTCGCCCTCGTCACCTCAGAACCCGGAATCTGCTCTGTGTTGACACCTATTGCGGATACGATCCATGCCCGATTTGGGATGAATGTGGTGATTATGCTGGCAGGGCCGATTGGTGATCAGGGAGGCATGATGGGAGTAAGAAGGTGAGGAGCATGGATACGTACATGACAGGCGCTGACGGTGCCACATCAGCGTGCACGGAGGAAAGACGAAAGGCCTGAATGCAAGGGCCTGGTACGAATTTGACCGGCTGGGGTATCGCGAGGCTGAGAAGTCGATGATTCGGTTCTCTGAAAAATGCTATAGTGAGTTGCAGGATTGGAGGATGGTATAGAGAAACTGATCACCTGAATTGCAGCCGTGGAGGAGTGCGGTAGTCGCGTGGTGGATAAGCCGGGCGACTCGGGAGGAGGGTCATCACAAGGTGCGGGGCAGACGATCGCCGCGGCAGGGGCGATAAATGCAGATGCGGGGCATGGACAACTCTTCCCACCTCGCCCGGCTGGTACAGGCACTCTGCTCCCGCGAGCGAACGTGCCTCAAGATGGCGCGATTCCGGACGGCGCAAGCGGCAGCGCCACCCCTAACGCGAGCACCGAGGGCGCAGGTGGCACCACCATCCCCAACGCGATTCTTGACGGCGCTGGCGGCACCATTACCCTTGACGCGAGCTCCGACGGCGTAGGCAGCACCACCACCCCCACCGCAAATCCCGAGGGCAACAGTGGAGGAGGGGAGGAGGTGCAGGGAGACGGCGCTCCTCGCACTCGCAGTGGTGATGGAGTGCCACCTGACGATACTGTGCCGCGGCCAAGGGCCGCCGTCGACGAGGACGAAGAAGACGAGATCACGGGAGAGGGGGCATGGAACCGCACCGACAAGGCAAAGTGGCCCAATGAGCTCCGCAACGCGTATACGGCCTTTGCGCTGGGGGAGAAATGGGGAGGTGATTGGTCGATGTTGGTGAAGGCTTACACGGACTTCGAAGCAGCGTGCGGGTACCAAGATACGGGACCTCGGTTTGACGGAAAAGACAAGCCGGCGGAGGTGGAAGCCTGGATCAAGTCAGGCAGGAAGTGGGGCTCCTCGCTGAAGCTGGAGAATCTCGGTAAACTGGGGCAAAAAGGGTCGTTTGTGGACAATTGGTGGCGCTGGTGGAGGTCGGTGCAGCCACCTGAACGAGTTTGGATGGGTGGTATGTTGTCGTGGGTGGATGACATGACATGGGGGAAGTTGCCTCGCATGTACGGGTGAAACGGCTTTATGCAGCTGATGATCTGCCTTCTGTGGTGGGGGCAGCAGGTGCATCGTCAGGGGCGGACTGACTCAGGGTGGGCGTCTGTGGTCGGCTGCGTGGAGCACATCTTGAGGCATTTCGTGCAAGAGAATCTCGCGCAGTGAGTGGATTGCGATAGAGTCCAAGTACGGCACTAATTGGTTGTTGAAGGCCACCCCCAGGAGACGAAGAAAAGGTGCCGCGGTACCAAGCGGAAGCGCCAGTCGGGTGGAGGCGAGGAGGAGGACAAGAAGGGGGTGGTAAACACCGCACGAGGAAGTCAGCGAACGATGGTCCGCCAGCGAAGAGTCATTCTGTAACAAGGTGAGAGGAATTACTGCACCATTTGTGATGGCCTGGGAATTCATTGAGAAACAGCGCGGCGCCTCGTCCAAAACCCAAACCCAGGTTCAAAAATGGGAGATAGAATACTGTAGTCTGATGATGATTTTGATTTCGTTGCCACTTATGGCGTCTGACTTGTCTTGAAGATGCAAGGGAGAGAACGTCACGTGGCCGTACCATTTGACGTGAGAAAGACATTGACATGAGAATGACATTGACATGAGAATGCCATGAGGTGACAGTTTTTAATTCGAGCCCACTAAAATGGGAGTGAAAACAGCGAGGGACGGCAGGGCCTGCAGGATTTGGGGAGTCTGAATGCTACGGACCAGAAATAAAGGGCCGAGGAAACAGGCGTTGAACCGGCCCCCCCCCCCTCCCAAAAAAAAAAAAAGAAAGCGGCTCGGGGACGGACTGAGGAGGCCTGGAAATAATAGATGCAAAGCGCAATTAGGCAGACGGGATTTGGGGACTGCCGAGGAGAGGCCTGGAAACAATAGGCGCAAACCCTGATGAAGGCATTCGGGGACTGCTGAGGAGGGGCCCTGGAAATAACAGGTGCAAACCCTGATGAAGGCATTCAGGGACCGCCGAGGAGGGGCCCTGGAAATAACAGGTGCAAACCCTGATGAAGGCATTTGGGGACCGCCGAGGAGGGGCCCTGGAAATAACAGGTGCAAAGCCTGGATACAAGCATTTGGAGACCGCCGAGGTTTAGGGGCTGTTCCAAATGGGTACAAGTGGTCTATGGAAGGCCTAGATGCCTGGGGTGATGGCCTATCATACCATATAACCGAGATTCTGACCTAGATCAAGAGGATGTGATGAACAGTGATCCAATCAGCTATCAATGTGCCCCTTTCCCTTTTTGGAAAGCCCAAAAGGCAGTTAAATATTAATTCTTATGGAAAAACTGCCCAAGATATTGAAATCTCACCTTAGCCTCAACTCCCCGGGATAATGCAATATCACTCCTATGGCAGGCTGTGACAGTCTGGCAATAATGCATCATCAACTCTGGTGATTACTGGGTATACTTCGTATATTAAGCAGATGCCTCGAATCAGAGTGCACCTGTTTGTACTGCCGAAATTTCCCCATTCACTAACTCAGCTGACCCCCTGTATCCGCAATTAGCTCAGACGCCCGGGCGCTTGGGCAATTTTCAAGTGCCCGATCAGGCTCTCAAGCTCCACTCAAAAGGGAGTGTATCCAATGTGTCGCTTCTTCTATTCCCACCCCCATCATTTCTGCCTTCCCTCTGCCTACGTCGCCGCCTCCGTTCTTCTTTTCCGGCGTACACTTCAAGAATGAGCCACATATATTCAAGACACTCAAACCATCGACCAAGACGCGGGTACGCTTCGACTCTAGACCCTCAAAATTCCACGGACCTCAAGCACGCTATTGACCTCTTGGCCCTCCGCTACACCTCAAGGCATCCGCCATCATCCCACTGTCCTCCACCATTTGCCTTGCTTCAAAGCCGCATCCCTCCCTCAATTTTGCCCCCTACCCGGCTTTGGAAGCTTGAAAACCTCACACTCTGTGCTATGCGTCAAGCCACATCACGATGAAAGTACAGCATGCGAGTCAAAACCGAGGACACGCAACACTTCTCAAGATCATGACGCATGAACCTATGACACTTCACTTCTTGGGGATCGCCGCAAGATTCCTCAAATTGTTGGTGCGAAGCTTGGTCAAGATCGGAACGAGCAAAACTTCAAGTGGTGGATCGTGGGTACAAAGGCTTCTGCTGTTGAACGAAACTTCTTCAAAGATCTGCGCAAGATCCTGTCGGGCAACAGCGTCTCAAAACGCTTTTCGATCAAGGGCTTCCTCATTTATTTCATCCATTCGATTTATATATTTCCTGTTGCACCTGCGCCTCGGTACGTTTCGATTTCCCTTCCGCAATCTCAACTGGACCTCGATAATGATGCAGTGAATTGGTTTGACATGTAACCATCGACGCTCTTGATTTATTCTGTCCTTTGCACACCAAAGAGGTAACCTCTCCTGTTTTTCTCTTCAATCCATTTCTCAAGAACGTCTACAGGTCTCCGAATTTTGGCATTCGAGGCGAGCCATTGGCCTTCTCAATATCCTCCAGCGCATCGTCACTTATTTAATTAGGTCTGCTGGCACCGTAGGTACAGCTAAGCAATGATGTTTCAGTTATCGAATCATCCTCTTCCCGTGCGTGTTTATACTGCACGCAATATTCCTTTCCTTTTTCTTCTAAGATCATTCGTCCCTGTTGTCAACATCCGTTGATCTCTTCTCTGACCTTCTGCATTTCAGGTCTAATTTCCGCGTTTCTGATGCGTTCCCAAGACATGCATATGCACAACTCAAGTTTGTACACCTCTCGGTGAGTTCTGTATCAACATGTATTCGCCTTTTTGAGCTTGATGCATCGAAATCATTCAATGGTTCACTACTTTCAGCACCTGTCACGTTTCTGTGACATGCTACTTACTGGTAAGCTCTTTCCACCTGTTACAATGTCCGATATCGCTGATATTTGTATCAAGGTTTGGTGAACTTCGGTTGTAACCCAGCGAGAGGCCCTCTTTGTTACGTTCCCGTATGTTTTAATACTCCATTTTCACAATCTTTGCTTAAGCTTGGTTGTCTCGACGCGTCTCGCTGTAATTTCCATTTGATTTTGGTCAGCTCCCCGAGTAAGATTAGCTCGATGAGGGTGAGTTACGTAGTTTATGCTATAGATCTTTGGCCTGTCGCCCTCATGCATGAATGAATAAATCTACTGAATGCGCTATCATAATTTACTCTTGACCAGTTAATGCTAGAACTGAGAAATGAGGATATACCGCTCGGTGTTGAAGCTCACGCACTTCTCTATTACCTTTCATGACAGTTGTCAGCCATCCAACAGGTCTGCAGGTTGCCGGAGCGAAGCGAAGGCACATCTTGCAATTGGTTAAGCACTGCCATGTACGCGAGTCCATTACATTTTGCGGACTTCAATTGACACCTTCATTGATCTGGCAATGTAATGGCTCCTGCGTGCGGCCGGAGCAACCGAGGTACATCCATATTCGATCACCGACCTTTATCGGCGATCCCAACCTCATACAGAATGCCATGACATTATCCCATGGAGTGCAAGTGTCACTTTGTTGGATGATCTGTGGTCTTCGACAGGGTGCACACAAGCGCCCACCAATTGGTATGATTTCTAAAGTTCATTGTCCATCATTCAGTCTTTTGTTTCACGACTGATTTCCCCTCGTGTCATCGGGTATGACATTTTTTTCGAGGCTTGGAAAGATATGATGTTTGCACTCGGTTTTAACGCACCATCTTCTACTACCAGTATCTCGTCATATGTAATAAATAACTAGAGAAGTGAGGAAAATCATTTATTCCTTCGGTCTCGGCCAATTTCGAAACTCTTTTCTAGCGTGATTAGAGGGCATTTGAGAAAATTGAGATTCATCGCAATTTGGGGGTTTGCGGAAAGACAAAAATGAAAGAATCAAATAGAACACCCTTGCCGGAGCGTAGCGAAGGCATATCTTGTATTGCATTAAAGGTACAGTTAGTACTCGTTGAAGGTCGCGGCAGCGAAGGGGCTGCATGCTCAGGTGCAGTGTAAGCGAGGGTTCTTCCGGAGCAGCGCCTGCTTTGCTTTGTGATAGTCGCTGAAGATCAGATAGCACAGGGCTTGGAACAAAGCTAACAGCTGCAAAATAGGCGAAATGGCCTGTTTCACCAAACAGCTGCTTACGGATCGGGTACGTAGCCATGCGGCCGATGCTGGGGTCTTCCATCAGCTCGACCATCGCCGCAGCGTTGGTCTGGGAAGAGGCTTTGATGTTGCCAACCTCCTGCCTGCCACCCCCAAATGCAAACCCGTGGGCGGCAGCATGAAACCCGTCCCCCGTAGCCCGGCAATGATGGTACGTGCCTGTGGGGAACATCATCTTCTCCCAAGCGGTGCGCATGGTGGCGGTGGCTGCCTCGACGACCTCAGCCCATTGTTGACCGGGGACGGGAGGGTTGATCAAAACGCCAATGATGCGCCCTTTACGGTCGACGATAACATGACATTTTCTGCGAAAAAGAGCCAGCCGTCAGTCGAGAAGAAAAAAACAGGGTGAGGAGAGAAGCCGGCTTACTCCCCTGCCAATTGATGTACCGCATGTGCTGCTTCAAGACTTCCGGCTCGTGCGCATGGGTGAGCAAAGGGTGGTCGAGAGGCTGGGGCATCCCGGTCCAGCGCTGTTTTGTGGCTCGAAAATCACTAGCAGAGAACGAGGCGTGAATGGGGGCAGATTGCGCCGCCTTCTCGAGAACTCGGGCGGTGGGGACAGGCGGTGTTGTACTGTTTAGAGCTTGAACGGTCGCAGCCTTACGGCGCTTGCATTGGCGGAGCCTCTGCTTCTGATTCTTCTTGGCGTTGCGCGTATGGGCGGGAGCCATAGCCGTCGTAGTACGAGCACTTGAGAAAGGCGTGGTCTCCGCAGCGGCATCTTCGAGCTCAATGCTCTCGTCGTTGTCGTAGGCAGATCCGCTGTCTTCGCGAGCTAGACGCGCGGCATTCTCGTGCTTGAGCGCCTCTTCAAGATCGTACTCAGTGCAAACGATAGGCTCACCGAGGTCCAGGTCTGTCAAATATGTGAGAATGACGAAGGTAAGATGAGCGCCGAGCCAGAAGCAAAGTTAGAAAAACAAGTTAACAAAGGAGGGCCGCCCTGTTCTATGGTGGGAATGTAGGCGGCCCCAAAATTAGAAAAACAAGTTAACAAAGCAGGGCCGCCCTGTTCTATGGTGGGAATGTAGGCGGCCCCGAAATTAGAAAAACAAGTTAACAAAGCAGGGCCGCCCTGTTCTATGGTGGGAATATAGGCAGCCCCGAAAATTGCCACCCTGCTCCATGGTGAGAGTGGGGGGTGGCAAGCATGAAAGGATGAAGTACAGAAAGAGGGGAGTTGGTTTTGAGGAAGACGGACGAACCTCCAAGAGTGTGGCATCTGTTAGTGAGATGAAGGAAGCAAACAAACCAGTCACGTCAGGTGCTAAGTGACTTGACGCATTGTCACATTCTCGCCGATCGATTTCGCCGTCTTCGCTGAGCTCATGCCACCCGATTCACCACCCATGCGTGGCAACAAAGGGTACTTCCACGGTGCCCCCCTGGAGCTTCTCTTGGAACATCTACCGGACTATCTCGCTGTGGAAAAATACAAGAAAGATATATTCTGGACTAAATTCAATCCGGTATGGGACGAGGCATTCCCTCGCCTGGCTGAGGGCAGCGATGAACTTCAAGAACTGTAAGATCTTGAGGAGAGCTATAAAGAGGAGAAAGAAGAAGTCAAGGCAGCGAATGAGCGGGAAAGGAAGACAAAGGGGCGTCGGAAGGGCGTGTTCTGCCCTCATCCCCAAACAAGCGAGAGGCTCAACCAGCTCCGCACCCAAGCGGCTGATGAAGTGGTATTTTTTTTCTTTGACCTTAGTGCGAGCATCTCAAAGCCTGAAATTGCACCACAGAAATTGAAGAGCTGGTTTTAGAACGCCAAAACGAAGGACAAAACTCGGAAAGTGGAACCCTTCCGCTCGTGGCTGTCCTGCCTCACAGCTCTCCATGGGCCTCCTTGCCTCCAGATGTCCTGGGTCTTGTGGCAGCATCCCGAGCATGGCGAAGCTCTCCGCATCCACTATCGGAAGCTCTACAACAAGGACACTGATGACGAGGTGGATGACGAGAGAAACGAGGTGGATCCGTTTGAGAAGGACGGCGACGGCGACGGCAATGGCAATGGCAATGGCGACGGCGGCGGTGATGGCAATGGCGACGGCGACGGCGGCGGCGATGGCGATGGCGACGGCGACGACTCTCATCTGGGCCAACTGTTGCACCGGAAATTTCGCCTCGCCCAGGCTTATTTTGAGAAGCTTACAGATGAGGAGAAGGAACAGCTTCGCGACCAGCGAGAGTGCGACTTCGAGGAGCGGCGGGAGGCGTTCCGCAAGTCCCTGAAGGGTGAGACGGAGTGTAGCCCAGACAAATTAGCAGAGTGAGTACGCCCTGCTCTCTTTTGCTTAGCTTCTAATCTTCCCCTTTAGACGCCACCACACAGAGGTGATCTCGCAGAGAACCCTCGAGACTCTCTGCGCGCAGATGAAGTGCAAGGGCCTGCTGATACTCGGGGAGATTGTGGAAGGTGATGACGACGAAGTGTTCCTCTCCATGTATGCTCGCCTTGCTGGCTTCCCATCTGAGTGCTCAACTCCCTCAGGGTCACGTCAGGTTCTCTCGCCAAGCACCCCCGGCATCCACTTCGCGAAGTGGGCCCCCATGCGCTCAAAGTCCATGCTCCAGACTTTTGCAGACTTCTTGGTCGCAAGCAAGAAGGACGAAAAGGGTGCGTGCATGATTTGTACTCAGAAAATGGCGCGCTGATGGACAGGCCGCAGGTCTTCTTGGCAGCCTGCTTGATCCAGGGCCTCCAGCCACCGCCGCCTCCACCGCCCCTGCCCTCTGCTCGCAGTGCCTGGGTGGGCTGACACGGCTCGACTCGCAGCCCCCTCCGGACGCTCCCAGCGTCGCTTCGAAGGCCAGAAAGACGGCAGGGAAGAAAAAGCGCGCGGCGAAAGAAAAGAGCACAGGGGGAAGAAAGAGCACGGGGAAAAGAAAGAGAAAAGACCAGGAGGAGGAGGAAGAGGTGGCGGACTCAGGCACAGAGGAGGAAGAAGACGGTTGGCGGGCTTCAGGCGAGGATACAGAGGACCAGGAAGACGAGCTGGAGAGCAGCACCCGTGCGACTTTGCACCGTGAGGGGGACAAAGGCAAGTGCGACGAGGAGGAGCCTTGCGCGGAGCTGTGACGCCCCCCGAACTCTCCCATGCGGAGGGCGCTCAACGCCATGACGCGTGCCGCTCGCGATCACACCCTCAGCGATTACGAATTCGACCGGGAGAAGAACATCGCCAAAAACTAAGAGCTTTTGCACGCGCTTATTCCCCAGGGTGGTACTGCCGTGGCGATGGGTTAGCCGGACCCACGTGCACTGCTGGGCCCGAGCCCGAGAACGCCCTCTCCCCGGAGCCTACGGGCACGTCGCCTGAGGGGACTGTTGCCAACGGCATGCAGGCGCCTCCCCCCGAGCGCAACACCGACACCACCATGACTCCCCCCGAGCCTGAGGAAACCACATCCGCCATCACGCATGCAGCTACGCAGGCGCCTCTCGCCGACGGTGGCATGGCACTTGAGCCGGAGTCGACGGCATCCCTGCCTGTGTCTGCAGCTGCACAGGCGCCCCCCTCCAACAGCAGCACCACAACGACCTCCCCGGCGCCAGAGACAGCTGTAGGTAGCATCACGCCCGCCACCGCTTCTCTCGCAGCTGCTTTGTGGTCTGAAAAAGCACGACGTTGTGCTGGCGCTCTTCCGTTCGGTGGACATCCCGGAATGGACAGCTGTGGTCAACGCATGGGGTGCTCTTGAGAAAGCGGTATCTGACGCCTGTTGTGCTGTCTATGTGGCGGCCGCCCTGCGGCTGTCGGCTGGTGGGTGCAGTGCGGTCGTAAAGACGGCAGAATACCAGCGAATCTCGGTAGCGACGACGAGAAGGAGGATTTTTATGAGGAAGTGATGAAGTGGTGGTTGGAGGTTAATCCAGCGTGGAGGAAGGAGGGGCTTGCAAACACGAGTGCGCCAGACTTCGCAGTACAGGGGTTGAAGCAAGAGGCTGGAGGGGATCTTGGCAGCCTGCCGCCTGGGTTGAACGGGCTCACCAGCATCGTTACCTGCCTTTGGTGGTGGTACAGGCTGGCCGGGGTTGTTGAGGGCGCGCCTGCCTGGAGGACAATGGCGGAAGACATTGCTTGGGTCCTTGGAGAGAATGTCAGAGCACTCACAGGCAAGCGTGCTGCCTGCTTCTCCTCGGAAACACCCTCGTCCAAGCGTGCCCGCGTGGGGTAGAGTCCTGCTGTTTTTTTCTCGTAATTTGTTGCCTGAATCGAAGCTGTTTTTCATCTATCCAAAAATAGAAGCCATCAAAGTAATTTTACGGCTCAAAATGGCTCAAAATGGCCTGATCAGGTGGGGGCAGGTGCGCCGAACAAATAATACCCTTTTAGGAAGCCCGGACGCCGGCCGCAACGGTCGAAAAATGGGCACATCAGCCATAAAACACCCTTTTGGGTCTATATGAGAGTTAGTGGGCAACTTGCAAAAGACCTCTACGGTACTTAGCTGGTACTTTGCAAAGTACTTACCATGCCAGCTGGCACGTCGACCAACTCCAACGAATGAGGATTCACCAACATGTAATCCCCTTCCTCAATACTCTCCACAGGACACCTGCTTTTATTATAAGCACGAGCCTGTCTCTCCTGTGCCAGCACCACCGCGTCCTGCACTGCTTTTCTATGACTCTCCAGCGCCTCTATAAAGTCCTCCCCCTTCTGGCTAGGCAGGAAGGGGGCGAACGACGGGGTCTCCTCCGGGGTTCATGATTCCAGCGGCTCCTCTAGGGTGATAGCCAAATAGTAGGAAGTTAGGACTGTAGCCTGTAGAACGTGTACATTGGAGTTGTAGGCAAAAGCGATTTCCCCGAGCCACTTTGCCATGACGAACGATCTGCAGCAATGTAAGTGCGCAACATCTGTTCTATCATGGTGTTGAGGATCTCCGTCTGTCCGTCCATCTGGGAATGATGTGCTTGAGGATAGCGCCAACACACTTCTGTATCGCAAAGTGACCGATCTCCAGAACGCGGTAGCCCAGCGCTTGTCCAGGTCCGAGATAATCCGCTCTGGCATTCCGAAGACATTCACCACCCTTTCTACAAAGAAGGTGGTGAACCCTTCTTGTGACAGGTTGGTGTGGGTTGGAATCATGACAGAGAACCTTGTCAATTTATCCATGATAACTAGGATGGCTGTAAACTTCTCCTTTCCTGACGGTGGCAGACCCGTGATCAGATCTAGAGAGATGGTGGCGAAGGGACGAGGAGGAATGTGAGATGGTCTCAACCCGCCCATCTTCTGCCTGTGGTCCACCTTGATCTTGTGGCAGACATCACAAGTTGAGGCGAATTCATCTGCATCCTTCGTAAGGGACGTCCAGAAGAATAACTCCCGCAGGCGGTTAATGAACTTGAAAGGGCCAGCCTCGGCGCTCTCGTGCAGAGATTCATGGATCCATCTCAGCACGAATTGGATTTTTGATCGAGGAATGCACAACAGATTTTTCCAGTCTGTGTCCAGGAACTACAGCAACCCATCTCTGCCCTTCTGGAAATGAGACGGTGTAAGCACCTTCTCGGGACTGGCCGCTTCCTCTGTATACCGATCTCTGAAGTACGGGTCCTCCTTGTAACCTTGGATGAACTTGTCCTTCACTTCTTGAGAGACCAATACTAGTAGAGGGAGTGTTTGTTCCAGTCTTCCTCATCCTTGTCTGGCCTAGCTCCTGCCAGATAAGTCCAGTGGTCCGCCTGCTCGGAAGGGAAGGGGTTATCCAGTGCAGCGAAGTCGTCGTGCTCTTGGACTTCCTCCCTCGCTCTCAACTTTCCCTCCTGGTCCGGTGCAGTGATGTCGTCACGCTCGTGGACCCTCTCATCTGCTTCCTCCTTCGCTTTCTGCCTTCTCGTCTGTACCGGAAGCACGCACTTGTCCACGACATCCTCCCACCACCAAATCACAAATGCAGCCTTTTTGGCTGGCGCAAATGTTCCTCGGTCTTCCATCCGCTGCGCTTGCTCCTGTCTCTCCTCGTCTGGAAACTATTGTTCCACGCACGTCCTGAACTGGAGACTCGTGTGGCGATGCTCTCGGCAATCTTGATAAAGGGTCGACATTCAAATGCACCCGCCCCGGCCTATGGATGATCTTCAAGCCGGGGTATGCTGTGAATACTGCCCCCCACGTGTACAGGTGTTAACTTCATTGCAATGTGGCCAGTAATATCTGCATGGCATATTGCAACGCGGGCAGATGCAACTGTCCAGTAAGCAGGAGGCACAATGCAATGTGCCTGCAGGTGGCTCTCAATACCCTTTTGGAATAGGCAATCATTTCAGTAAATAAATAATTTATTTCAGAAATGATATTGCCGTTGATCATTCTGATCCCTTGATATATCTGATCCCGCATCACCCTTTCACAGAAACCTCCCTCCATCAGATGCGGGTCATCCACATTACCTCCTCTCCCATCAATCATTCTGACCATTTCCAGTTGCCCCCCATATCGGCACCTGCTATTTGCTTCTGTTTGTCTGCTCCATCAGTTCCGTTCCTTTCCGGTTCTCCCGAATGTACCCTATTCCTGGATTTTTCCTCTTTGCCTCTGTTTAGCTTGGGTTTCCACTTCCACTCCGTTTCTTTCCAGCTCCCACGTACGCACCCTACTCCCATTATCCCGAACCTCCGAAATTGTCACTTTATGCATTTCCGATTGCCTACCCCAGTTATTCCCATAGTCCCCACTTCCTACCGTACCAAACAATTCCCGGCAATCACCCCCAGTTTGTTATTCGCCTCAATTTGGAATCCGAACTCAGTCGCCAATGGTTCACACAAATTTCCGAATTCATCTCCCTTTCCCTTCCTTCTCTCTTTTCTATAATGTGCGGTACTTTTTTTATGATGAACTTTGTCTGACCCAATTTCCATTTTTCTTTTTACCTATTCCCTTTTTAACACTGTCCTGAGTCCTCGCTCTGAATCATCATATTTTTTTCCGTTCTGCCAACCACATCTGCCCTCCACATCTATGAAGATCATTTCAAGATCAGCTGTGGATGTGGCGGTGCCTTACCTCTCACGTGATTTGATCTGCACGTAAAGTTGCCTCAAGTCTGTACATCCATCAACACTTCCGAACGACCTTTCTCTTTGTACTTAGTTCATTCGTTCCTCCACTAACGTCTTCGCCGCTTAGATGCCACCCCCTCATCCTCTGCTGTACTCCTAGAAAACCTTGAATTTAATGCTGACTCATTCCAAACTGCTAATTGGCCTACCATGTTGCTCGTCGGCCCTCCACCTGGATTTCGCCCCTGTTGTCATGTAAGTCATCCTCTCAGACCCTTTTCTGCACGTTACTCACGTCTCAGCAGCCTTTCTTTTCTTCCCTTTTGGCGCCTCCTTGCCTTGAGTTTCTGTCGTCTTCCTGCTGCATAATTTGTCAGTTCTCTCCACCATCCATTTTTCTCCATCGCTCACAATTTGGCAATAAGCCCGGGGCGTAGCAGTTCTGTAAACACGTCTCCCATGTCCTCCACGGCAGTCAACCATTCCTGCACGTCCCCAGGGTTACCATTCGCCACTCTTTCCCCCCCGCCACAGCAAGGACGCCATGAGCGGCAGCAGGCCATTTTTGCTGTGCAGTTTCAGCATCACTGGCCAGTCCCCCCTCTCCACCGGCTGCACATTCACCCACCAGTCCCCACCACCCCGACACGAATGTTCCTGGCGCCTTTGCGTTGCCCACCATGCCGATATCCACCGTTTTCTCCCATTTCCTACCTCTCGAGATCCACCACTCCAACGCTTTCGGTCGTGACTCGGTGGTGATTTGCCCGCTGACATCCCGATGTCCCCATGCCGCCTCGAAGTCGTAGTATTTGTCGACAAGTGATGCCCATTCTATCCCCCATGCCTTTCCACAAGAGAACGCTGCATGCGCTCGCTTCAGTTCTTCTGTCCATTGTCCTGCATCCCGCCGTCCGCCGTTGCCACATCACCTGCCCCTCCACCGTTGGATCTTTGTTCTCCTCGCCCTGATCCATCCCATCCCCTCCGCCCTCGTCCCGACCCACGTTGCTCGCACCGCCTGTGCTGCCTTCGGAGATGGGAGCCGGCTGAGACGCAGTTGTGGGAACATCCCCCTCTCCCACGCTATTTATGCCACCTTGGCCCGCAGCGTTGACACCGCCCCCGCCACCTCCCAACGGGCTTTGTCGAACGCGCGCTGCTGGTGCTGCAGCTGATTCTGCCCCCGAATCGCTCCCTACGTCGGGGATGAGCTCTTGCACCTCCTGTTATATCCATGTCGGAAAAGGCCGGAAAGATGGAAGGCCGGAAGAATGGAAAGGGCCAGAAGTGATACCACGTAGAGGATTGGGTACACCAACTAACTTGGCTCGGAGATGAAGGAGACGGAAGTCAGACCATGGAGCTATACGGAGGCAAAGCACATTAATTTTCAACTAAAGATACAGTAGAACATAATACGTATTATACTAAATACGGAGATAAGTCTAATGCGGAAAGAAGTATGTAAAAGACAATAAGAACAATAAGAGGGAAGCATAGTTGCATAAGTCATATGCTTGATTTGGGGAACGCTCAGAAGACCTTCCTTGCGAAAACCCCAAAGGTTGTGCGTCAACGGAACTAGCCGGACGCAACGGAAAGTTGGTTTGGCCGTAACGGCTGTAAAGATGGCCGTAGCCGGAAAGGCTGTAAACGGCCGGAAAGTGCATGGTTGTAACACCTCCGTGACGCGAGACTCGCATTCTGTGCGCGCTAGTGCCAAGCCAATCAGCACCCTATTCTTTCTTTCACACGTGCCCAACTTACAGAAGACGTGGTGGGCAAAGTCCACCATACTGCTCTGTACCCGCGTGAAGCCCTCTGGGTCCTGCAGCAGCCAATCTTTTTCGACTAAACCCCTTGTCTTTCCCGTATGGATGCTACACCCCAACGCTCGTCAATTTCCTCAATTGTTCCATATCCAGTAACTCACCTCCGCATTTCGATACCTCCCCATGCTCCCCAATTGGTCCTGCCATCAGGATGGACATGCACATTCCAAACCGTTCTGATATGATGTCGACGAACGGCTGTAGGTAGTGCGCTGCGCTTTTCAGTGATCTGTCCACCGGGTTAGTAATCTAAGTCACACCGTACTTCTTTTTACTTAAGCGCTGAACTCCTCAGGCGTCCTATTCGGACCATCTGAGGTCGACTCCCTCCACACCCTCAATCTTATCTCATGTTCCCTCTCCCGCTCCCGTAGCAGACTGTCCATGTACAGGTCTGACTCCTCATTCCAGCATTCCTTGGTGACCTCGTTCTGGATTGTGATCGCAGCCGGCGCTTTCACATCCGTCATCTCTGCGTGCACCGCGAGCGATTTCTTGCGAGCCTCTACCCATGGCTTGATGTGCTCATTGTAACGCTTCTCCGAGTAGAAGTGTAGCAGCTGCGGACGATGAGACAGCTTTCATCCCCCCTCTCCCAGGTGCCCGAAGATGTCAGCGAAGGTGGCCTTGTCCTCCGTGAGGAGGCTTGTGAACTGCCTCCGGTACCATTCACCCAGCTGCTAGTCAACCCAAACTCGGGTCAGTCACTTCTTTTCCTTCATCAGGGAGGTCGCACTCACGTCCTGCAAGATTGTGTGATATTCCTGACGGAACATTGTCTCTTCGGGCGACAGCTGCTCATTCACCACCTTGTTCGCGACCCAGTCGGGGGGATCAGCCACGTCATATGCAAAGTCGTCATCAGCCGCAAGGTGGCAGCCATACTTGATGATGTACAGCTTCGCCATCTTCATGTAGAATGCGCCCGCCACCTTCTGCTCATGCGCTTTCAGCCAGTCGTCCTTTTGACTCTCGAAGAATTTCAGCTTTGTCCCCCATATCCACGACACTCTCCCTGGTTTCCCTGCTGGCTCCCCCGCTTTGCGGCGTGCCTTTTTCTCCTTTCCATGCTTCAGGATCTCGGGGCGAAGAGGGGGCAAGTATACATCCCCTTTGTCCGAAATCAGCGAACCCGGCCGCAGCGTTATCAGATCCGGGGGAGCGGGGACAGTTGCGGGCGTCATTGCAGGAGTCGTAATTGCGCCAGCGGGCGGCTCGGTCGAGGGGGGAGGGGTGAGAGTCATCTCCCAAATAATAGTCGCGTCGGCGGGCATCACAGTCAAGGAAGCCATCGTGCTTGGCAGCACGTTGTCATCGCCTGGTGGGGTAGGAGTCGTAATTTCGCCGGTGGGTGGCTTGTTCGAGGGGGAAGGGGTGACAGTCGTCCCCAGAGCAATAGTCGCGTCGGCGAGCATCACAATCAAGGAAGCCGTCATGTTTGGCGGGGGTGTCGCTGTCACCTTGTGGGGTGGTCTGCGGTGCGCCCGGTTCTGCAGGACCATGGGGGTACTCCATTGCTGCCCTTGTCAGAGGAGGTGAGCGTGTTTATGGCTTCAGACATTCTGAGGTTAATAGTTCTTTGGAGGTTTTTCCTGCTTTGTGCGCTGTGGTGACAGTCTGGGCTTGAAAGGATCAGCACCGCGTATGGTGCAGCACGGGTCGGGAGACGCACATTGTAGTTCGGAAGGCTTCACTGTGGGTAGTAGCCATAGTAGAAGTGAGGTATATCGTTGTAACCCTTCGGTAAGGAGTTGTGTCACCCTGGACAGGAGCCTCTGCAACACCGAGGCCATGGAGCAGCTATACGGATGCTCAGCCAGGCAGGTGGTCTAACGCGTAATGGTGGTTCGCCGGGGTGATCTCAGACTCGCTATATCATGGTAGATGGCAAGTTAAGATTATATATGTGATCTAGGTGATGTAATTACATAGGAACATGTGATCTAGGATATGGTAATTCATCTATAGGTCCAGCAGCGTCGGCCTTGGAAATGCCATAGAACACCCCATCACACCGTTGTCTCTCTCTCTTCACATGGGTCCGTGCAAATTTTGCCCCCATTTGTGCTCCACATGTGAGTCCTCCCAATCCTCATCCGAAACTTAACCTCTTATCATTCCCTGATCTAGCGAATGTATTAGACAACAGAGATTTTTTTGTCTATTATTCCCAACCAACCGGTAGCGACACAAGAATATAGAGAACTAGCAGCAAATGACAATTAAAAAAAAAAAGTAAGGCTGACCAAGAAATTAAAAGTCGCCCCTCCACAAACGCAAGCGCCACCTCAAAGTCATCGGCAGACAAGAGCTCCGGCTCCTGCCCATTGTTGAGGGCATCCTCAAATGCCATCCTCGCTGCATACCTAAATGGATCGCCATCAGCATGCTCCCATATACCCTTTGGCGACACTCACTTTGTACTGTAAACCACTCCCGTGCCCACCTGATAATACCACAAATCGCCTCTAACTAGAGGGTACCATGCCCCCCCAATGGTACCCACTAGTTATAGGCAAACTGCCTGTGCCACGGAAATGCCATGGCGGCCACCCAATGGGTGGCCAGGGAGAAAAATGGGATTTTGGCCACCTGTGCCACTGATTTTGAAGGGTTTTGGCAGGGGGTCAGTAAAGCGTGATTTTGTGACAAAATAGTGCCATAGCTGCCACCAAACCTTTAGACCCGGATCAGTACCAAAAATGTGACCCAATTAGTGCCATGTATGCCACGGGTCAATTTTAGCAGGGTCAGTAAATTTTGTGACTGGGTTAAATAGCCACCTGTGCCACGGGTCAATTTTAGCAGGATCAGTAAATTTGTGACTGGCTTAAATAGCCACCCGTGCCACAGGTCAATTTTAGCAGGGTCAGTAAATTTTGTGACTGGGTTAAATAGCCACCCGTGCCACGGGTCAATTTTAGCAGGATCAGTAAATTTGTGACTAGCTTAAATAGCCACCCGTGCCACGGGTCAATTTTAGCAGGATCAGTAAATTTTGTGACTGGGCTAACTAGCCACCCATGCCACAGGTCAATTTTAGCAGGATCAGTAAATTTGTGACCAGGTTGATAGCCACCCGTGCCACAGGTTGATTTTTGACAGGATCAGTAAATTTTGTGACTGGGTTAAATAGCCACCCATGCCACGGGTCGATTTTAGCAGGATCAGTAAATTTGTGACGGGGTTGATTAGCCACGCATGCCATGGGTTGATTTTAACAGGATCTGGAAATTTTGTTAGGTTGATTAGCCACGGGTGCCACAGGTCAATTTTTGACAGCATCAATAGGTAGGTGAGTAGCCATTTGTGTTGCAGGTAGGTGATCAGACAACCTGTGGTCAGCTGATTTAGCTATTGGCGTCACCGATCACTTGAAAAGCAACCTCATCATTTTCGGAGACATTGCCACCAGTGCCACCAATCACTTCCAAAACACTTGTAATTTTGCGTGACATTGCCACCAGTGCCACATATTACTTACCACCACCAAACAGAGGGAATGAAAACAGCATTTATTTCTTGCGTGTGTGTATGTAAAACAAAATAAAAACAACAGGCCCAACCAGATGTTGTAGTACATGGATCAGACAAAAAGACGTCAGTGGCCAGAAGGAGGAGGCAGCAAGTAGTAAAAGAAGGTGGAGCAGAGATTAGCGACTAGGAACTATCTTCATCATTGTAGTCGTCCTCGTCAATTTGTTTAGCAGACTTCGGCTGGCAGTTCCTCTTCACCTTGGGCTTGATCTTACCCAACGCAATATCAGCTGTGATGCTCACCACCATCCTCTGCTTCACCTCTGCAGCAGCAGCCTTGAGATCCCTCACCCTCGTTTCCTGCATGTGTTCCCAGCTGGAGGTGCCAGTGCCACTACTGCCATTCCAGACACCCCCAACTTCATGCAAGGCATCCATGACCCAGCTGTAGAGGCCATGGAAATTGCACGGGCTCAGGCTTCACTCTCCGACTCTCATCTTTACCATCAGCGTGGCAACTGGGCCTCACTCACCACAGGAGGCACCCGTGTGACTGGTTGCAACGAGCCCGGCAACTTTGTTAACAGGATTATCAACACTGCCATCATTATCTCCCTGGTTAGCAACACCGCCTTCATTAACCTCGCAGAATTTGCCTCGGGTGCATTCCTCCTCCTCCTCTTTAAGCCAATGCCCATCCCTTCTATTCAGCCTTTTCTCCATCTGGGCCCCGCACCTCTTCCAGTTTTATATCAACTACATGGGTGCTTTCTATCGCAAGAACCCCAATCTTTGACCTCGGCCCTTGTACCTGCGCTTTCGGGCACTGCAACTTTGCCAACCTCGGGTGGTGGGTAATTACTGCTCTCGGCACATTTAACTATACAAAGGGTGGCAATCACATTATTTTGGACTGCAAACTCATCTTGGAGTTCCCACTGGGGTGCACAGTTGTCATCCCGAGTGCGGCCATCTTTCACTCAAACACCTGGATCGCCGAGCACGAGACACGGTATTCATTCACCCAATACACCGTGGGAGCTTCCGGTGGGTCGAGCGTGGATTTCGATCTAAGAAGGACTATCTTGCTACACTGACGGCAGAGGAGATTGAGGAGGAGTGCAAACTCGGACTGGAGAGGGCTGCGGCGGGGGCTGCTTTGTTCTCTACTTTGGATGAGCTGAAGGCTGGCTGGGTGTAGATTTCCTTGTTTTGCCACCAATGCCATGTATCTTGACCACATTGAGGTCACAAATTTTGTGATGAATGCCATGAGTGCCACCAGAAAATGTGATGAACTTGATCTTGCCACCCATGCCACCACCGGACTGGCCATCAAAAGTCGTGATCGCCAACCCTAGACGCGTGATCGCCAACCCTAGACACACAACAACTCAATAACGGGTCTTCCTCAAGCCATAATTTAAAAATCTGAGGAAGCCAATTTGAAGTTTTAACACATATGTGGGTCTAGGAATATTTGTAGCATTACTTCTAATTTCTGCATCGAGATTTGTGTTTGTACATGAAACGGTCCAAAATGTGCCATATCTGCGTATAGGTACCCCACTTCTCTTCTCTTACCACGACACACTTTTTTCCAACTTCCACAAATATGAAAGATTATCACATGTTGGTCCTTCCTTGGTCCCCTGCACATGTTTGAGCCTCTTATTGACCTTTTTAGCCCTTCAGAAAGCCTGAATGTCCCCAAAATGCCACCTGTGCCATCAGGTACCCCTGCTACTAGACGTCTTGCTTGTGCAAGATATTGTGAAAAGTGAGTTTGGTACACCTTAATCTTCAATACCTGACCAAATTTTCGTAAAAAAAAGGAAGAATGGCTGGAGAAATCTTGTATTAAGATGAAAGAGTATTTGGCCGTCTTGTTGCTTTGTTACATTGCTCATATGAACCCTAGATATCACCAGAGGATCAAGGATGACCCAGTTCATGCCCAAGAGTACCAAGAACGTAAAAAGACTGGGAATGATGTCTACCAGCAAAAGTAATGTGGTGTGACAATTTATTGACACGAACTAACACATGTGCTGCAGAAACAGGAGGTTCCTGGCTCACAAAAAAGGGGAAAAGGCTCGAGAACAATACCCAGAAGCTAGGTCGTGACAAGGCTTGTGCAAAGGCTTGTGAGAGGGAGCAGAGGAGAGAGCAGGGGAGGGATTATGAGCTGAAATGGGCAATCTTACAGGCAGGATCCAGGAACAGAAGGCCTATCTCAACACACATCTGAAGGAGCCACAGGAGGAAACAGACCAGATGGAGTAATACGAGCTGCTGGTTAGGTTAATCTGGCTGATTGAAAGTGGGTCTTAATGGATTCAATAAGACTGAGTAGCTCTAACTGCCTTTGTGCCATGTTCATCAGGGAGAAGTTTGACAAAGGCTTTGGAGAGGGCTCAACAGCGGATGGTAACACAAGGAGCCATGCATGAGAATTACAACAAGGTGGTTGAGGCAGTTCAGGCCACTGAACGTCACCTGTCTATTGAGGTGCGATGGATATCCGAGGATAAGGAGTGGACTGATGCCACTGAGCTGGTAGTCGACCACCGGTATAGACAGGCAGTAGACCCTCCAAGCCAGCACTTGTAATGGGAGGAAGTCATTGACTACACATTTCTTGCAGATTTTGACATTTTTCAGGACCCCACTGGCAATCCAACGATTAGGGCATGGGCAGACCTGGCTGCTCACCAGCTTCTGGACAGCTACCACAAACTCAACCAAGCAAAGCAGGAGATTCAGCAACTCAACATCGAAATCCTACATGTTGTGACCTATATAAAGGATGAGAGGGAGTTTTTGCTGGCCAAGGAGGCTGAGATTCTGCCAGAAGACCCTACACTCGCATTTTTCATTGGAAAATACCGCCGGCAACGTGGACAATATGATGAGATTCATATGAAGCGCTTCTATGCTATCCGCCAGAAACTTGGAAACCGCTTTACTGCCGACTTGACGCCTGGGGAGCGGGCTGACCCCACCTCTGCCTCACCTTCCCCCGAGACTGATGTGATACCAACCGTCTCCCAGCAGTCGCATCCTGCCTCAACAGCATCCGTGTCAGGTGCCATGGATGTTGATATGGACCTTGCAAGTGACAATGAGGGTTCTGAAAATGGTTGGCTTGATGGAGATGGTTCCAGTGACGACGATGAGGGTGAGGATGCCCGGGGAGAGGAACTCAGGGAGGTGATGGAGGGAGTTGCGTTGCTAGCCTTGGACAAACAGGGGGGATAGGTAGATAGCTAGCAGAGATGGCAGACAGGCAGAGTCTTTACTATGTCCCTTTCAAAATTACCAAATCCCTTTTCATGTCACCGGTGGCACCGATGGCTATTCAGCCCGGCCCCCAATTCCCTGATTCTGTCAAAAATTGACTCGTGGCATGCATGGCTAATCAACCCGGTCACAAATTTACTGACCCTGCTAAAATCGACCTGTGGCATGCGTGGCTAATCAACCTGGTCACAAATTTACTGATCCTGCTAAAATTGACCCGTGGCATATGTGGCTATTTAACCCGGTCACAAAATTTACTGATCCTGCTAAAATTGACCCGTGGCACGGGTGGCTATTTAACCCAGTCACAAATTTACTGATCCTGCTAAAATTGACCCGTGGCACGGGTGGCTATTTAACCCAGTCACAAATTTACTGATCCTGCTAAAATTGACCCGTGGCACGGGTGGCTATTTAACCCAGTCACAAAATTTACTGACCCTGCTAAAATTGACCTGTGGCATGGGTGGCTATTTAACCCGGTCACAAAATTTACTGACCCTGCTAAAATTGACCCGTGGCATACATGGCACTAATTGGGTCACATTTTTGGTACTGATCCAGGTCTAAAGGTTTTGGTGGCAGCTATGGCACTATTTTGTCACAAAATCACGCTTTACTGACCCCCTGCCAAAACCCTTCAAAATCAGTGGCACAGGTGGCCAAAATCCCATTTTTCTCCCTGGCCACCCATTGGGTGGCCGCCATGGCACCCCTGCCATGGCATTTCCGTGGCACAGGCAGTTTGCCTATAACTAGTGGGTACCATTGGGGGGGCATGGTACCCTCTAGTTAGAGGCGATTTGTGGTATTATCAGGTGCCTGTGCCCCAAATCACGTAGTAGCGCCTCAGCGGCTGCTGCCTGTGCACAACCATTTTGCTTCCGGATGTGTGGCGTGAGGCAGGCATTGAAGAGGATCGTTGGGGTGCATGACTTGATCCACCCGTTGCGGACTCTTTGCCCTTGCTCGCTCGTGAAGCAGCGGCCACGGACGGACTGGGGGCCACCGGGTGCAGATGAACTCCGAGCTGGCAGTGAACCTGCCACTCAGCGACGCACAAAGCATATGTGTCATGGCCCTTATTCGCGGTGTCTTGATAGCCGGAAACCATCGCTTTTGCCACAGTCCTGTGTGTATGTCTTTTAGTCATGGCCAAACCCCTACGCCCTTCACGTACCAGTTCTTCCACATGCCCACCTCCTGCCCTTGTGTGACCAGATGAAACACGTAACCTCCGCTGATTGGGACAACAGTGTCGGGATCCTCCCTCATCAGAGGGGGACACCAATACCGCGGATCGTGGCCAGGGGTGTCGACATCGGGGACCAACTCCGCCTCCGTCATGTTGGTCTTTGTCAGTGGCGCCATCAGATTTCTGGGGAAGAGACAATTAGCCGAGCAATAGCTGAAAAGGGAATGCCTCCACCATCACACGTAACTCAGGCTTCATCACCCATCTGCATGGACCCTGTTGTTCTCCCCCATCGCACTATCTGGCCCTGCCATCAGAGGTTCGTGGACCACGGCCTCATGCCTCAGCATCATCTAGGTGAGATGTCGCACTTTTGCTGGTTCTCTGACATCGGTCAGTTTTCGTTGTTCTTTGTTTCTTGTTTCGCATTTCACTTGTGACACAGGCACTGAGTCTTGGAACAAGACCCATGCTTGATACACTGTCTTTGCGCGCAGGAACCCTGCCTTGGTCCATTTCTGCGCCGTCTCGCAACAAGAGGGCCGCCTCGCCATGCGAGCATATGTGACCACCAGTAAGCCTGTGATCTTTAGAATAGCGCACCACTTACCTGGTTCTTGCCACTTAGCCTGTATCTAGGTGGTGGCTGCCATCCGGGAGCACATTCAGTATGCCGCCTATTTTTCTGCCTGCGCTGACTTCGATGCAGGTATGCACACAAATTTCTCAATCTCCTCCTACCCCCACTGACCTTGTCACCCAGCGCTGCAGTTGATGACCGACAACTTTGTGGACAGCTGAGGGCCCTGCTTCTCCCCCCACGGACGTGCCAGACGCGCCTGACGCCTGGCTGCCCAGGAGGCAATCGCCGCCGCAGCTGCTGGCGCTGCGAGTGCAGACGGCACCACGGAAACCGTCGGCGACGGCAGCTGGTACACTAGCGGGCCGGGTTGGGGTGGGTGGGGCAGGGGATGGACCGGTGAATGGCAACTAATTTATTAGCCTATCCTAAGACCTGTTGCTGTAGACCGGCCAGGGTCTCAAGTCTTATAGATCTTATTTAAAGAATCTTAAGTCTTTTCTTCACTCACTCCCACCTGCCGCCAACGCAAGCAGGGTCCCCTTCACAACCTCCACCTAAGACTTAAGTTCCGTTCGACTCAAGTCCTGCTCGATGTCTTGAGTTCACCCGCTACTTAAGTTCCAAGGACACTCAAGTTTCCACAAATACTCAAGTGTCCTGGAACTTAAGTTCCCGTGAGCACTTCAGTCCCACGCAACTTAAGTTCAGTCAATAAGAGCCTTAAGTTCTCTTCCACCCCAACTTGTAACTCAAGTGGCCTGGGACACAAGACTTGAGTAACAGTGAGATGAAAGTGAAAAGGAAAATAAAAATAAAAAAGATTGATGACACGTAAACAAAGGTGGCATTCGCAGAAAATGACGCGGATGAAAGACGCTGGTTGCCTCCCAAGTCAACCATAGAAGCGATTTCACAGGTGCCCAATAGAGTGTGAAAAAGAATCCATGCACACCATGCCACCCTTCGCTAGGCTGAGCCACTGAGTCGTGGACCAATACAAAGGCCAAGTCCCAAGAACACACCGGCACTGATACAAAGTCGAAGTCAGCCTTGGAGACACAGTCCTAGGAAATAGCTGGAGACCGAGGAAGGGGTGAACAGTGAGTGGCGTCGATGAAGGTGGAAGTCAGGAGCAAGAAGAGAAGTGATCGTTGCTTTGATCAGTGGACAATGGGATTGATGCAGTGTGGCTTCACGCGCAATCAAATCATTGTCTTGTCATCTCTTCTTCCTCCCACCACCATCTCAATGCCACCTGCGCTCCTCCTCGTCCTCATCCTCTTGTCAGCCCTTGACAGGGCCGATCTACCTATCACAATGTCTACTCACCCGCCCCCCACTCGCATCTGAACAGCTCGATATGAAGTGGCATTCCTGGTTAACGACAGCACTGCGCCACCCGCGCCTGAGGATGTGGATACCCCTGTGTTATCCAATACCCTGCCAAATCAGACCTGGGATAAACGGAGTGAGTTCTCACTCATTTCCGGGTCTTTTTCTTTCAACTCAACCCATACAGGCGTCGTTAGCCACCACCCTATCGTAGTTCCGTGGCTTCCTCGCTCGCCCAGCCCTTGAGAGGGTTCACATCGCCCCCTGAGCACCGCTCCCCTGCTAACTCAGACCCGGGACAACTGAGTGAGTTCTCACTCCCTTCCCGGTCTTTGCATCTCAACTCAACGTGTTCGGGCGATGTTAAGCACCGCCCTATTGTCCTGTCATGGTTTCCCACCCGCCCCGCCCTCTAGAACGTCGGTGTTGCCGCCCGAGCTTCGAGCAGGAACTCAAGTTCACCAGGACTTGAGTTCTGCTGAACTTCTAGTCCTCGACATGAGACTTAGGCTCTGGGGGTCTTAAGTCTGTGAGTATTAGATGTGTATGTATGATTCTGTGAACTTGAGGTCCGGACATCTTAAGCTTGCAGACATCTTAAGATATTTCAAGGTCTTATGTCATGTGGTCTGTGGTGTGGTTTGAAGTGTTCTGAAGATTCTCAAGACTTAAGTTCTAGAATTGGTAGGGGTACAGGGACAGACTGTAAGTAGAATAGGTAAGGGTCTTAAAGACCTAGAGGACTTGAGACTCGGGCCGGTCTACACCAGCCCACATCTTAAGATAGGCTAGTACTATTTCATTGAATGGGGCAGTGGATCAAGCTGGGACAGTGACAGCTTTGTGCTCCACATGGTTTTGACGAAGCGCAGGTTCCCGCCGTCATTGCCCTCTGCCATGAGCACAATTGCACTGCTTGCTGAATACTCTGTTTTAAATGTACTTCAATTGAATATTTTGCTGCAGTACTTGTGAGATGTTGCCAACACGAATAGATTCCAAAATAAAACTATGGATTCAAAGTAGTATAAAGGATTCAAAGCACAGCCCTACCGCCCGAGAGCGGGCTTATGACTTTTCTGTGTTGCTGTCTGACTTGAGGTGCACGCCCCCCAACGCCCATGCGCAAATGTAAGTAAATTCTTTCCAAGTCAGGTAGTTGCCCCGAAATTCCTCTTCTTTCTGACCCACTCCCCTTGGTTCTGTCTTGTGTTGGAGGAGTCCATGGCCCTGAATTGAGTGCCTCAAGGGCAGCCGCTGCAAGCTTGCACAAGAGCACCGTGATCTGTGCAGTTCTCGGACTCCCTGTCACCGTCAGTGCTCAAGATTAGAAGGCGCTGAAACAGTGCACTTCTTATATGACTAGGAATAGCTAATTGATAGGTATTGCGAACAAACACCCAAAACACCAACCACAACCAATCTACCTCCAAAGATCTAAGTGCTTCTCTTTGTGAGTTCGGGTCCGGGCCGTAGTATGCGACCAGCAGGTTTGAACAAACACAAGTTTGATTTATAGGCTTCCAACAACACACTCTACAACGTACTAGCAATATGCAACTGCCAACAACAACACTGCTAGGAACCTAGGGATGGTCCGGGGGTGTGTTTATATGGGGGGGATACAAGATGGCTGGACCGCTAGGTCGAGAACACCAGGGCAGAGTATGTAGGTTTGTGAAAATCCTCGCTAAGGGCAGCTCCAAAGACTACTGAGGCTAACAACAAATGGACTTCAATCCTCAAACGGCAAGACTCTCCTTGACCGCCGACCTATTCCTTAACCAAGAACAGGAACCTTTCCGCTTTTATCGGCACTAGTTCACTACAAGCGTCCAGCTAGCGACCCAACACACTACGACAGAGCTTCCGTCTATATCGGGGGTGAAGGCGAAGTAACTGACAAGTTATAGCCAAAACTAGAGGTGGGGGCACCTAGTCCGTCTTCTTCTTAGTGGGCTCAAGTCAACACACAATCCACCTAGCAAGTGATCCAACACACTACGACAGAGCTTCCGTCGTGTCAGGGTGAAGGCAAAGTCACTAGCGCAAACTGCAGTTGGGGTCTCGAAGAGAACACCCTTGTTTTATATGTGGAGGTCTAGGACCAACAACACGAAATCCTCAACTTAGTCACTCGATGTTTCCAGAGTCCACAGTTTACTGATTCCAATATAAAGACTACTACAAGTGAAGTTCGGTATCAACCTCCACTAGCAGCCTGAGTCCCACTAGCACCAGCTTCGTCCAAAGTCTGGGACATAATGTTCTTAGACCCTAGTCTGTCCTGCGCTCCCTTTTATACTACTAGGTGTGAGTTACATATGAAAGCGAGCTGAATAATACAATAAGCAATATTAGATGATAAGAAATACGGTCAGCCAATGAGACGACTGCCGTTTGGTTTGGGACTGGTTTGGTATATGCCAGGTCAGCCTCGCTGACCAGCTAGTGTTCAACCGTGGGTATATCAATGGATCCTCAGCCCTCCGTCTATGCCGAGTACCCCTTCCAGACCAACCGGCGATGTAGCCGGTGATCTAGGGTCATCTCTACTCTGTCAGAGCATCAATCTATTACATCTAGGCGACACAGTGTTGCGACCGACATCAAATGGTCATAGCTCGTTGGTCAGAACGTCAATCCACCCTCCGAACATCGGTACAGGCTGTATGATTGTCCCTAGCTCCGTTTCCAATAGCCGACTGGCTATTCCCCTTCGCCCTAGCTGCCCAGATTGGGCACTAGCCGCGTGCTGCCTCATCTCGTATGTTGTGGTATGTCTTTGTCAAAGCCCTAGCCAGTCGCTAGTAGGGTTATTCCGCCTAGCGCCGTCTAGTCGCTTATCTAGAGATTAGATAGTACCACCGGTTACCGCGCTGAGCTTCCTAGCTCAAGGCGTAGCTCCCTAGCTGTACTTCCATCATAGATACCCATCTGCTAGACCTTTGCTAGCTCCGTTCCAAGTCATCTCTGGACTACTAGAGTCTCCTAGGCCATGTCTCATGAATATATAGGCAGTGGTTTAATCCCTGGTTGTTTGTACACTCAGCTAGCAGCTAGTGCGTCACACTAGTGCAGCCTCGTGCTACAGTCAGCAGTTAGGGCTCGCTCTGACTCTCCTTTATATCACCTAACAAGTGGTCTGCGTACTAGCTGGTTTGCTAGTAACAACAGAAGTGCTAGTTGCTTCCCGTTGTATAATATACTGGTCATAGGAAATCGCAAAATTAGCCCTAGATGCTGCGCATTTATGTTACGCCGTTTCAGCGCATGGGTATGTACTTGTCAAGCTCTTGTACGCCCGACTGCTGCCGAACCATTAACATGAGCACCTCTACTGCGACATGTTCATCGGCACTGCCAAGACTGTGGGCCACGAGGCTCAGTTACAAGCTGTCTGTCTGAGGGGGACCCAGGCAGTCTCGCAAATGCCAATAGGAGTGGGGCGCAGATGTTTTGGTAAGGGCACGGAAGTCCATGTAATGAAACGAGTACTCGGAACGACTGTCAGCGTCGTAACCGGACAGGTGAGGGCGGCCATACCAGGAGACACATTCCTGGTGTGCGTCCGTGTCCTCATGGTCGGTGCCGGCATTCGAGAGGGGTTTATCGGCCTTGGGTGGGTCCCATTGGTGTCGGTACGCTTTGGCAGTTGTCCTGGATGGGTAGAATTAGCTAGCACATACCGGAATCGATACTGTAGAATTAGACATACCTTCGCTCCCGCATCTTGAGCCGATTTTTCTCCCACAGGTGGATGTTCCTATGAGAGTATGAGCATGTTTCCTGCGGCTGCCACAAATGTTTGAGCACATACCGCACATAATAAGCTGCTGAGGCCAATTTGCGACTTTCCCTCTTTTCGATGTCCATGCGTCTTGGCCAGTGAGTTCCAAAGTATGTGAGAGTAACTAAAGGGAAGGGAGAACATACCCAGGGCAGTATTCGTCGAAATCACTAGGGGGTTTGCGGCGGGGGTGGTGAGGGTTTTGACATTGCAGACAGGATCAAGGAGTGTTACTGGATTTGCGGCGGTTTTCAGGTGAGTTTGGGACTGACTTCAGATTTTTCTTGTAGCATTAAAAAACCAGATATATATCGATTTGGTTGCACTCCAGGATCCCTTCTGCCTTCTCAGAACCTGCGCCACCCAATTGTGTTGCCTGCCACCATTGCGGCGGTGGGTGTAAGACATTTGACTACAACAAAATCATCCGGTTTTGGGCGGAATGAACGCGGAGGTTTGTCCCCTGCTCTTCCCCGTCGAAACTGACTTAATACAGGTGGTTTTGGGCACGGCACAGGCACTTTGAGTTTAATGAGAAACACCTGCGATAAGATTAGATGCGACTTTGCTGGTCGAGTTGCGGCTGGCTGTTCATGCAGATCTCTTTGAACAGGTTGGCTAGTGGACTGGAATCAGCATCTCATCATCTCAGCTACCGCACAATCAAAGGACTTGCTAAGCCAAAGGTTTTCCCTTACCACGAACATTCCGACCCTCTTCATGTTCTTTGGGAGACTGGCAGCGCAGCGGACCTTATCCATTCATGGATTTTGAGGGTCCGCACCGTCTGACACCCTGTGTCTGCAGGGGTAACACGGTGTCATTCGTCGGGGCGCCACCCCGCCACATCTCCCCGCCCCTGCCACCCGCCCTGCTCCAATGTGGGAGTTGGGTGGCATGAGGGGTCAGGGAGGTGGCGATGTGACACCTCATAATCCTCTGGGCAGTGGGTCAATTCATGCACAAGATCTTCGTCAATGCTAATGGAAGGTCGGACATTTGATTCATGAGCTATCGAGGCCATAGGGAAACATTCATGTTAATATTACGCTGAATACTACACTTGAGTTGCGACAAATTGCGCTCGGAGTCCCATTAATATTATAAAATTGGATTGTTTCCGAGGCACATACCACTGTATTACCAGGAAAAATCGAGGCGCACCAGGCCCACCGACTGGCTGTTGGTTCCACGCATGTTGCAGCAGTACAGGAGGCGGGGGTGTGATGTGATCATATGGTGGGTAATGGTGGCTGCGTGATGACCAACTGCCTGCCACCAACTAACCGGCAACGGCCATGCACAACTCTGTTTGTACGCTGCGCCCCCCGCCCCCAACAGCCCACATGGACGGTGAATCAGTGGAGAGAATATGGGCCTATCTGGCCCCTCCCAATCCGGCAACAAAGGAAATGCAAGCAGGACTGTGGCGCATGCGATTGGATGAGCCTTCCAGGAAGAATGTTCACGTGCACTGCGATGATCGGGGTGGGTTTCCACCCTGCCCGTGGAGCCGTCTAACCATTCCACCGCAGTCCAAACTCTGAGTCTCGCAGGCCAATTATAAAGGCGCATTCTTTTCTCGAGTTCGTTCAACCAATGAATTGCCTCCCTCCTGAACATCTATATACTGTGTGAATTTTGTCCAGCTGAATCTTGTCCGGCTTAAGGTTGGTCCCACTCCTCATGATAGTTCATGATTTCATTCGTAGGCGCTCCAGAAAATTCAGATGCATCATCTCATGATTGAGACCGCGAGATTGGGAACACCAGTTCTCGCTTGACAATGCCTCAAGTACCGTGCCGCTCACCGTGAGTTCGACGTCTTCCACAACATGCCTGTTATGTGAGGAGCGATGCTCCCCAAAGACAAACTCGACGAGCTGTTCATTGTAGGTGCCATTTTTCATTATAGTGGGGCTATCTTGTGCCTAACTTGTCTCATAGGGAGTCATGTGCATCGTCAATCAGGATTCTTGGCGGAACCCGCGGGCGAGACAAATGTACATGCGGTCAGATCACGCTGTTTGCCTGCAGTGATTGCGACATTCCGGATCTTTGCAGCATATGCATGGTCCAGGGCGCACCGGGGATCACCGTTTCACTCCATTCATGTGGGTTTCAGCTTTGTTGGGTTTTGCCCGCCGGCGAATTCTGATTGTACTACAGGAATGGAGCGAGCGGTTTAGCTATTACATCCCAGCAACGTTGCAGGAGATTGGATTGTGCATTGGATTTAGCCATGGTGGGGGAACTTGTCCCCGCCCCCGCCCTGAGCGGCTGGAAGCCATCACAGTCACCGGGATCAAGACGGTTAATGTGGATTTTTGTACTTGCCCTACTGCAGGGAGCGACGACGATCAGATCAAGGCGCATCGCTGGTGGCCACTCGGTTCCAATTTGTTTCGGTGATGACTGTCGAGATGTTGGATGTGTTGGTTGGCCATGTGGAGGAAGATGCAGCTGATGCAGCTGAGCCGGACAGGTCTGATTCGGATTCGGGCGGGGAGTCGAATTTGGACAAGGAGTCGGATGTGGGACCGAGTCCTCTACTTCCGAATAATTTTGTTTTGATTCCAACAATTCCATTTGTCCTTCGGTCGCCATTCGTGTTTGTGAACCCACCAATGTCTTTGAGTCGCTCGTGCCCGTTGTCCGGGCGCGATCTTGTGTGTGTGTTCACGGATATTGGGTTGAGTGAGGTACGTTGCTGGAGCGACTCGTGTTCTTTATTTTTCCATTCACTTTTTTTATTTCCAGGGCGCGATATCATCGGGGTCTTGACCTGGAACACGAAGGCGCGCAGAGGCCCGTCCCCACCCGGGATGACGACAGCAATCACATTGGCACCCGCGAGCGGCTTCAGTGCGCCTGTGAGACGCTGGAGGCAGGTGGGAGCAACAACGCTCCAGGCACCAGTGCTCTGTCGATCGAGGTTTCATCTTCTCCTCCCGCGTCTCCAGAGGTGGAGGTCGTGAGGTGGACACGCATTGCGGAGTCTACCACGTGGGCCTTGAATCCCGTTCCCTACTCGATCTCGCGTTTCGGGGCGCGAGTACACCTGCGGCCATCCCTCAGCCCAGAGCATCTTTTTCTCACAGCCGCGCACCCGCCCGACGTGTTGTCCTCGAGCCCACCACATGTGTGGCATCTGCTGCGGCGTAAAAGAGCACCCCATATCATAAGCGCTCTAGTCATTTATTTTGAATGGAAGCTTCAACAATTTGCAGGTATCGATGCAGACATAGCCACTGCTTTGTGTGCATTCGTATGTGGCTTGAACGGAGCTGGCGCTGCCCAGAGTGCCTCGACACAATGCACCAAACTGTTCCGGCATTGGGGGGAGGAAGCTCATCTCACGGTTGCGTATCCGGGATGGGGCGTGGAGACGAAAGTCAGTTACTCATGGAAGGGACTGCGGTTCCCCAAGGACCCTCACCACACGTATCGGTAGTCAGTTACCGCGCTCTCGCCCTCCATGTTTTTTTGATCTTTTTTTTCTGTTGCCTTCCAAAAAATTGGGTCTCTAATAAAATCTTGCGCTGTGTTTTGTGGCTTCTGTGGCTTAAGATTAGAACCTCATTTAGTTTTTCTGGTGCCTTTCAAATAAAATTGCTTTCGAAATAAATCCCTTGCCCGGTGGAACACCTGACAGTGCACGGACCATGGGGATTGGGGTTCCGGGTGTGAGAGAGAGAAGCATGTGTGCGGTGTGTAACACCTGACAGTGCACGACCATGTCGGGCTCGGGTTCCGGCTCAATGCGCTGCCGGCAAGATGCGCGCGCTCACCTGTACAACCACCGGGCAGGACATCGCAAGTGTAGTCCGACTTTCAACTGATTGATGATGCATATTGGAGGAGGTCGTGCCCACGGAGAACTTCCAGCAAACCATGCCAGGCACATTTCAAGGAAGATTTTGCTACCAACGCGGGCTTGGACGCGGCCGACTTTGGGTACACGATGGGCGACACGTCCTGGGGCGAGGAGCAGGCCCCCGAGGATGACGGCATCTCAGTGCGCGTTAAGGCCAAACATTATCAGAATTCGGTACGCACATCCAATGATTTTTTTATTTTTTATTTTTGGTATGGTGGTGTTAAAAATGGTACAGGACTTGCCATTCCAGACCTGGGTAAATCACCGAGACAAATATCTAGATGAAATGCTTTGGGGGGAGGGAAGGGGCAACCCGACGTCTATTCGTTCTGCGTGGGGGTGCGGTGTGGCCAATCCCGTACCGCTGCGAGCTGCAGACATGTTACGGCGTTGGCATGTTCTGTGAGCGCTGCATTGTTGAAAGGCACCAAGTCCTGCCCCACTGGATACAGGTGAGTCAAAGTTATGCAGGGTCGCTTGAGACCTGAAGAGGCATGGAACAGGAGTGGGATGGAGGCTTCTTTAAAGAGTGAGCCTGAAGAGCCTCGGACTGGTAGTGCAGCTGGGGCATTACACCGGGCTCTTCTTGCACTTCGGTGCGGAGGGGGAAATAAAATCTACCCTCATTGACATGACCGGCATCCACAACGTCACGGTACAATTTGCGAATGCGACCGGCGGATAGCTCGT
>JARKIC010002564.1:0-57065 GCA_029378375.1 Mycena olivaceomarginata
CAAGTCACTCGGTTCCCCACAAATCACACTGACGAATAGCTGGGAAATATTAGAAAGATGTCTGCATTGATCGAGAATCTCGGAAACGATGTACGGTGATACTATCACTCTCTTTATAAAATTAAGCCCTGTCCGTCTGAAGCCTTTATCCCCATAAGGTTATATTACGAGCTTCAAGCTCCATCATCTTCGGCACGCTGTGGCCAACACCAACAATCCAATCGGCGGTTCGGCTCCGGCACATCGCCTTACTCGACCCCAGTACAATGCCCTTACGATCTCATCAATTTTTGGGGTGAGTAGCTAGGTAGGCCGAGGTTTTGTTTTCTCCCTCTTCATAAGACCTGTCCGGCCGTCAGAAGCTTTAAGCTCTGCTGAGTCTCCGCTGATTGCCGTCCACCACGGCAGCTGCCCATCGGGGTTCCAGAGTGTGCTTTCTCGCGAGCCCACGGGCAATCAATCATTCGGCATTGTCGGCACGTGATGTTACCCGTGACAGACACTGCGTGGCGCTAACATTGACAGATGGCTCCCACCACATCGAAACAAAGGCGGCGCGCGTGCCTATAAAAATGTACACAATGCCAAACCAATGCCACCACCTAAACGCTCATTTAAGCGCCGGTTTTTTATGAAGAGGGACTATTATTGGCGCCGGTTTGGCACTTGAATGTCAGCTTCCGAGACGCTTTAACCGGCGCCAATGGCTTACTCGCTATTTCATCAATCCTGACCAGGGAGAAAAGTCTGTAGAGTACAGATTGCGATACAACCGCCAGTGGTTTATCACAAACCTCAATTTTATCATATCTGACAAAAGGCTTCGCAGGCAGGTGTAATTTTATTAGAAATTTGCTCCAAAATTTTCATGAATTTCATGAGGTTTTCGACCCTACCTTACTGGCATCGCCCAACACAAAAAATAATCCCAGACGATATATGGTGTGCGACACCTAGCTGCTACTAAGTACTTTCATCCTGGAAATTGTGTGTGACACCTAGCTGCTACTGAGTACTTTCATCTTGGAAATTGTGTGTCCTCAGTTTTACTATCCCTCTAGCAAAAGTGTGATCTCCTACTTCAGAAGGATTTCAATTTAAATCAAGACTGGGTGAGCTGAAAAGATATTTCTGGGTGGATTGGCCACATATGGTTGACATGCGGGTGAAAAAAATGAAAAAAAGTGGGCATGTCAATTTTTTTTCTCCACCCCTAATTTTGGTGGCTGGTGATGTGCGCATAGCAAAATTTAAACTATTACGACCATTTTGGCTATCTAAGCTTGCTTGCCAGATCTAAGGGGAAAGTCCTTTGGAATTTGCTTTGGCCTTTCAAAATATTCTACAGTAGTGTTGAGCGTCGAATCCTGCAAGAAGTCAAGCAAGCTAACAAACACTCAAAACGACGACATTGCACTGCACATATCCCTCAGTCATGTCTCTCCTTCGTCCTATTATCTGTTTTCTCATGCAAACAGCTGTAAATCCAGGGTTTTTACATTTTTGAATTTCTGTGATCAATCAAGGGGGAGGGGGACCGCGGAGCGGTCCCCCGAGCGCTTGTTTGATCTAATGTACAGCTTTGTTTGTCGAAATAGTCGCGAATTGACACAGCAGCGCCCACCACCGCCCCCCGGCGAAGAACAGGCCCCGGCGACTGATTAATCCACAGGGGATATTTGACCGCACCACTGCGTTGAATGGTGTCAGAGATTCTGGTTATTGCCCAAAAGACGCCAACTCAAATATTTAAATTGTCGAATACGAAAACATGAAGCAGGCACTGCCGTCGCCACAATTGACATTATCAAAACTCGGTTTGAGAACAAAGATATGGCATAGCATAATAATTTTTCGCGCGTAAAGACACATGTACCATACTTCGTGCCTCAACAAAATTTGGGTGGGTGTGTTTACCGAGTAGCACCTAGGATGTTCCGCATCTCCCGCCTGGAGCCACCACCGGGTCCGCTGCATTCAGGCTGGGTGGTGATTGGGTCAACGACCGAAATGGGGATTGGGTCGAAGTTAATGGCAATAAGGAGAGCCTGCAGAAACGTTAGAGTGCGTGAAAAAGTGCGATGCAAATGGCATGGAACCGACCTTGGTGTCGGGGTCGATCTCCAATCCCCCAGACGCAGAGGTGTTGAGAGCGGAAACCTCAGGGACATAGTTGTCCTTCCGCTCTCTCTCTTTTACCTGCAGCTTGAAGGAGTGCCGTGGACGGGGCCCCTTCTGGATAAGCTTCATAAGATGGGTGGTGAAGCTGGAGATTTTGTTGTGCAGCCGCTTCGAGGGTACTACCACAGTCTGTCGGCCACCGTATGGCGTCCCTTGGATATCAGTAATCAGCCCTTCGGAGGCGCGGGGTGGGAGCGGTGGCGGGAAGCGGAGGGGGGGCGGCGTGATGGGCGGAAGGCAGCGCGCTGGGCGGAAGGCGGCGCGCTGGGCGGGGGGCGGCGGCGGTGTCGAGGGATGAGCGATGTGGTGGATGAGGGTTATGAGAACCGGAAGATACCGGCAAGCATAGCCGAACCACGGTTCTTGATTTGAATCGAACCGCGTAGCTCTCGCCTACCGTAATTCATAGCTAGATTAAACACATACCTGATCGATCACCATTGCGTTGTAACAAACTCTAATTTTCCGACCGACGATCATTAATAGGATCCAACCAGAGGTCGAGATCATCAGATTTTGAGCCCAGGCAGGGCATGAAAAGTGTTGATAATAAAACAGGAGAAAGCTCACATGCTCTGGGGATGGAATTTTATGTGTGACAAAATTCAAAAATATGGGGGGCCGGTAGGAAGGTAGGATTTGTGGTGTGGTCGTGTCAGCTGTAGTGTGGTCGTGCGTAGCACACCAGACTAATTCTGGGACGTCTCGAAAGAAATACTCAAATGGGATTGGTTTCCGAATGAATTGTGCAGGCCGCTAAGGAGGCGGCGGGGGAGAAGGGAGTGAAGAGCGAACCAGCAGCAATCGAGAGGACAGCTTGTGTGTGTTCCCCCGACGGCCGCAAGCCTATTGATTTAATCGGGAAATGTAATTGCCGAATCGGGACACAAGGGACCACGACGAATCGCGATCACGACAAGGAAGCAAAAGCGATGGCATAGGATGTGCGTACAGAGAGTAGATGGATTGATATACAACAACGAGTCGGAGATGCAGGCAGGGAGATAGACAAGAATAACACGGGTCACGGTCATTAATAAGTATCTCGCCGATATCGCGGGCGTCAATGCTTGCTTGAAGAGGACTCGCTGCTGGGAGGTGCGATGAGCAAGCGGGGAAGTGAATACGTCGGACGACCGCGCCATTCTGGTCGTCCGTCGTCCATCCGCCCCACGACGTCATCGACTGGGCACCATTCCAGCTCGCCTCGCTTTCCATCCTTTCATTCCGCGAACACGAGGAGTCCCAACGGGAGCTCAGGGTGTACAGCAGCGCGAGCACCACGCGGACCCGCCATACATCGCGCGCGATGGCGCAGATGGAGTCGCCTTCGCGCAGGAGGGTGCAGGCGCACAGGCAGGCAATGCAGAGGACCCATCACAAGCACATCGATTCCCCTCATATGGACCCCGTTCGCACGCGCTTGGACGGACACGGCTCCGCGGCTCCATTTGTCCGTCGAGATCCACATGGCGCAACGCGAGGGTGGTGGTATCTGCGGCCCGCGGCAACGAGCCAGGTATCGCAGACGCAATGGAGGGAGGGGGGGGGGGGGGGGGGGGGGGGGGGGGGGGTAGGGCTGAGCGCGGGTGTATCGACGATTCACAGAAAGCATTGCTAAACGACAGGGTCGGCGTTCAGGGTGAGGTGTAGGCCGGGTGTGTGAGACGGCTGAAATCTGAAAGGAGGAGCGGTGAGCACGGCGTGGATGGGACGAGACGGGATGGGATGCGTACCAGAGCCCTGGAAGACAAACGTCGCAGACGACACAGAACGTAGACCCTGAATATTGGACTGTTTCGTTTGTTGGAATGGCGGTACATATCGCCGCTGAACGCCGTGCAATCCAATTCTGGATACACACGCGCAAAAAATCGAGGGTCGAGGGCGTGCTGGGCGAGGGAAGCGAAAGCAGGTGCCGTGTATCTGAAAGCAACGAAAGCGTTGAGCATCCGCGCGAGAGAGCAGAGCTAACAGACGTACCTGAAAGAGCGCTATGCTACAGGCGCGCGAATCGCGAGGGACAGCCCTGATATAGACGGGCGCGGCGTCGGCAGCGTGAGGAGCGCGTTCCAGATCGAGTGCTCTATGGTAGTCGGGCGGGGCGCGTTTCGGACGGAGTAGGGCGTCCGGACTTTTCCAGCAAGCTGAATACAACTTCGCTTGGCTGGGAGGGATGCGATCTTGGAATACGGGCAAGAGCCCGTGTGCAGGTCAGCGACCACAGCCGGGATGGGCGAGCTCGGAAGCGGACCGGATGAGTAACCTGCGAACATCGTGGCATGAACACTGCATGCCTGTACCTATTCAAATGCGAGTGTGAATAAAGTAACTTTTCGGCCAAACTTGGTAACTTTTGTGCGTGTTTGTTTTAGGTGGGCTAACTTGACTTGACTTTACCCACGCTTGGACAAAGTAACTTGTGAACTTGTCGCTCATGGCTCGGCTTGCTCAGGACTGCGACATCTTTTCTTGCTGCCCTTTCACTGTCCGCCTTCGTCACCGCTCGCGTCCATCGCGGTAGCTTTTAAAGCATTGTATGCAGTTTCACATTCTCAGTCCCCTTACCACGGCTCGACCGAACGGCGCACGACTCGAAGACGTCTTCGAGGTGCAAACAACTGCTTGTCAAAGTTATTACTCCAGAATAGGTGACCAGCTCATTTCCCTGGGACGTACTGTACGAAGGCAGTTCTGGTCTTTGAATGCTCCAGCTGCACGTCAGATCTGGCGACGCAATGGTACGTGGTGAACTCGTATCTCTTAACTCTGAGCTAATAACCTCCAGGGTCTTAGGCTCCCTACGATATAGAATCCTCAGTCTCCTACGCACTACCCGTTGGCGTTGTCGCGGTCGCTGTGGTGGTGATATTAGTGCTTCGGTTTTGCTAATGTGTGTCTATGTCTCTCAATTCTTGATCATTCTCTATGAACTCAATGCTTCAAGACCTCTAGGGTCCTCCCAGGCTGTCTGAAATATTGAATCGCTGTTCCCGTGAAACGCGTTAGCGCTGTCGCCGTCTCGACGGCGTGAGTCCATTCTCTATTTGTATTGATTCTTTCCAACTAAACTATGCCGCGTAATGTCCAGGATCTTTTCAAGCTGTCTAATCCCTTGATATCCATTGGGATCCCAAACACGCTGGCGTCGTTACCACCCTTTAATGGTGGGGTGACGTGCAAGACTCTCAGTCTCATGCCTGATTAAAGTCTCACAGCTGGGAAGTAAATAGCTGTAGCGTCCGGAATATGTTTGATTGCCTATGTACGCTTTCCGTGTCCCTCGGGACCACCGAAGGACACGGAAAGTGCACATAGGCATCTTGATTGTATGCCGCAAATGACAATTTTGTTTCTTCTTATCGTCCTAAGTGAACAAGTTAAAGGCGAAGTTGCTGTCAAGGGTGAATATTCGAAGTTGCCGTCAAGTTACTTGCTAATAAGCTAGCTTCACTCTAAAGTAACTTGCCCTGCCAAGTAGGTCCAAGTTAGCTTGGACAAAGTAATTGGCGGGCCAAGTTAACCCAAGTTAGCTTGGACAAGTAACTTGGCGGACCAAGTTAACCCAAGTACGCACCAAGTTAACTTGGCGGGTAACTTGGTTGCTAACTTTCACTAACATATCGCAGCTCAAGTTACTTCAAGTTAGCCTTCGACAATATATATGCAATAATTACAGTGAGTAGCTAGTAGACCTTCGCACGCTTCCTCGTCTTGCGCACTACATCTTGTTGACTGGCCGAGAGTTCGTCATCGTCCATATCTGCGTCAGGATCGGCGTCCATTTTCATCCTGCGAGTCCCCGAAAGCCTGATTGTCATCCCGACCACGCTTGGTTCAAATGCTCGGTGGAGATGAATCAAGGACTGGGTGATGGACCTAAGGACATAGAAGGGCCGGAAGTAAGCCGTAGGAAAAGGTGATAAAAAATGATTAGAATATGTAGGTGCGACTCACCCGGCACGGTGCGCAACGCACGCAGGTCACGTCGGAGACCGGCGCAGAGTTGGTCTGACATGGGCAATTGATCGGAGTTAGGGCTGTATGACAGATCGAGGCACACTAACTCCTCATGGCTGCAAGTACACCCGTTGCGAATTTACACAGCCGCAAAAAAAAGGCCACACAGGGCACAACCTTGTGCGTGAATATGAGATGCCCCCCTGAGAGTTCGAAAAGTCGCCGAGACTTTAAAGTTGTACCTATAATGGCTGATAACAATAACATCCGAGCTGTCAAGGAACTGGTTCCGAGATGCTGTCAGCATATATATAACATGGCTTACGTCTGGCACTGCCTCGCCTTCCGCCTCTTGTCGCTACTACCATCTACACCCACACCCTTAGTGTTCCAAGTCAGCAGACTACAATGAACATCCTCGACAACATTCTACCTGTTCTTAGGATTGCTCAAGCAGCCGCCGCAGGCAATCCTGTTCCAGGACTCGAGGGTGCAATCACCGGTGTTGTTGCACTAGCCGAAATGGTTTCGGTGCGTAGATAAATGTCAGTGAGAACATCAACATTGTCTAAAGACACTCTCGATAGATGATGAAGGCAAACATGGATGATTTACCGGATCTGATCAAATTGCTCAAGCCATTGACGGAAATTGATACAGTCGGATGTAGTGATGATTTGAAACAACGATTGGACACGTTGAAAGAGTGTGTGATATGCAGGAGCTTTCAGCCTTCAATTGATGCATCTCTCTCTATTCTGTAGGAATCTCGAGCCAAAGACTATCAGACTCACATCACTTGGAAAGAAATCAAAAGGCAAGCAGTTTTGGAAGGGCAAGAAGTATGAGAAGGAGATCCAGGACATCAAGGCTTCCATTGCATCCCATATTGAAGCTTTCACAGTAAGATTTCCTTCCTTTCGTGTGTTTTATGTCCATCTAATCTATTCTGTTTCCAGTTCCATAATAACATTTCCATCAAAATTTTGGTGGATCAAATGTCCACAAAAGGTATGGAGAATCATTTCCTTGTAAACTTGTTGTAGACCTTGATTTCAGGAGACCAACAAGGCCCTGGTCAAGGGGATAAAGAACAGGGCTGGCCTGCTGGTATTGGACAGGATACTAGTGGTGTTGGGGGTCCTGGCAAGGGTCCCACTCAGAATTATTCCGCCGAAGGTGAGGTGTCCTACTTCCTCTTTGTGATTTGTTTATAACAGAACATTTATCACTTTATGTCTGTTTAGTCAACAGTGACCATGTTGAACAGACCCTAGCAAAGATCAAATATGTCTCAGCACGCTACAATGCTGCAAACACCCAGACAAATGTATGGAGGGTACTCGGAGTGGCATTATCCAGGACATTATCACACACTTAACCACACCATCTGATCCATCTCAGCGCGTAGTGATGCTTAGTGGCTCTGCAGGCACTGGGAAATCAACAATTGCCAAGACTGTTGCATCTATTCTAGAAGAGAGGGAGATCCTAGCAGCTTCTTTTTTCTTCTCACGGAACTATGCAGAGCGTAGGGAAATCAAGAGCCTCCCTCTCACTCTTGCCTATCAATTGGCAGACTATAGTGCAGCCTTCAAGAATATTCTTGTGAAATTCTTGGACAAAGACCATACTGGGATTCTCAATGCAGACCCCAAACTCCAGTTTCAAAGACTAGTTGTAGATCTACTTGCTCAAATTCCAACTAGTCACAAACCATGGGTTATCTGTCTGGATGCACTGGATGAATGTGGACAAGATAGGGGCCAGATATTTCTCCGGTGGCTCTCAGACAATATCAAAAAGATACCAGTTCATGTTTGCTTTTTTCTAACTGGCCGGCCAGATGTTCCCTCATATCTCAAGCATGATACACTCTGCTCATTGATGCATGGAATCGTCCTTGATACTTATGATAAAGGAATTGTTGGGAAGGACATCAGAAGATATGTTAAGCAGTCTCTGGATGGCAATTCTTGGACACCACAATCTTCTTGGACACCTCAGGAGCATGATGTGGATGAGATCACTAGGCGTGCAGATGGGCTCTTTGTGTTTGCTGCTACAGCTGTTCGCTATATTCGTGCTGGTTCACCAAAAGTCAGTCCTCAAAAATCTCTGGGCTACCTGCTCAAAGGTGAAGCACTGGTGGATTTAGATGAGCTATACTTCCATATTGTCACAGATGCTATTCCAAAGCCATCAGAGATGGATCCTCATGCTCAAGATTCATACAATGATTCTATGAGAATTCTCAGCACAATTTTACAGTTGTTAGAACCAATGGACCCCAAGAATCTAGCAATGTTGGTTGACTTGGATGAGAATTCTGTCAGAGAAGCACTTACTCCTCTGAGCGCAGTTATTCATGCACCAGAGACTGGAGTAGTGCAGATCTTACATCAGTCATTCAGAGAGTTTATGACATCTCAAAAGTCCAAGCTATATAAGGATCGTGTGGACCTCTTGTGTGGGACAGAGAAACAGACACAGGAACTTGCATCAAAGGTGCTTCATACAATGCAGACTGAACTCAAGTTCAATATTTGTGACCTGCCCACATCACACCTGAAGAATGCGCAAATGCCAGATCTTGCTCAGAAACTGAACAGCTGTATACCAATGCATTTAAGATACTGCTGCTATTTCTGGGCAGACCATCTAGCAGTGTCAATCAATGCAGAAAATTCAGGAATGGCTAGAAAGTTCCTTGAAACCAAATGTCTTTTCTGGCTGGAAGTCCTAAGCTTACTGGGAATGATGTTGACTGCATCATCAGCTTTGTCAAAATTCATAGCATGGAGTAGGGTATGAAGAGTATTTTGATGGAAGCTATTAAAGGACTAATTGTTCATTAGGATCCAATGATAAGACAGTTTGCTGCAGATGTAAAACAATTTATCAGATTCTTCTGGGCTCCAATCACTCAAAGTACACCACATCTGTATGTAACAGCCTTGGCCTTTGCACCAGTGCAATCAGAAGTTAGCCAAAGACTCCGATCTCAGTTTCCAGGACTTCTATCAATTCTAACAGGACAGATGGAGAAATGGCCAGCAACACTTGGAGTGCTTGAAGGCCACATTGGTTGGGTCAGATCAGTAGCCTTCTCCCCAGATGGGAAACATATTGTCTCTGGCTCCAATGACAGGACTGTGCACTTGTGGGATGCAGAGAGTGGAGCACCACTGGGCGAGCCATTAAAAGGCCACACTGGTTGGGTCACATCAGTGGCATTCTCCCCAGATGGGAAGCATATTGTCTCTGGCTCCAAGGACAGGACTGTGCGCTTGTGGGATGCAGAGAGTGGAGCACCACTGGGCAAGCCATTAAAAGGCCACACCGGATCGGTTACATCAGTAGCCTTCTCCCAAGATGGGAAGCATATTGTCTCTGGCTCCTCTGACAGCACTGTACGTTTGTGGGATGCAGTGAGTGGAGCACCACTGGGCAAGCCATTAAAGGCCACACTGGTTCGGTCACATCAGTAGCCTTCTCCCCAGATGGGAAGTATATCGTCTCTGGCTCCAATGACAGGACTGTGTGCTTGTGGGATGCAGAGAGTGGAGCACCACTGGGCGAGCCATTAAACGGCCATACTGATTGGGTCACATCAGTAGCCTTCTCCCCAGATGGGAAGCACATTGTCTCTGGCTCTTCTGACAGCACTGTGTGCTTGTGGGATGCAGAGAGTGGAGCACCACTAGGCGAGCCATTAAAAGGCCACACTGGTTGGGTCACAGCAGTAGCCTTCTCCCCAGATGGGAAGCATATTGTCTCTGGCTCTTCTGACAGCACCGTGCACTTGTGGGATGCAGAGAGTGGAGCACCACTGGGTGAGCCATTAAAAGGCCACACTGATTGGGTCAGATCAGTGGCCTTCTCCCCAGATGGGAAGCATATTGTCTCTGGCTCTTCTGACAGCACTGTGCGCTTGTGGGATGCAGAGAGTGGAGCACCATTGGGTGAGCCATTAAAGGCCACACTGGTTGGGTCACATCAGTAGCCTTCTCCCCAGATGGGAAGCATATTGTGTCTGGCTGTGATGACAGGACTGTGTGCTTGTGGGATGCTGAGAGCGGAGCACCACTGGGTGAGCCATTAGAATGCCACACTGGTTCGGTCACATCAGTAGCCTTCTCTCCAGATGGGAACCATATTGTCTCTGGTTCCAATGACAGGACTGTGCACTTGTGGGATGCAGAGAGTGGAGCACCACTGGGTGAGCCATTAGAAGGCCACATTGGCTCGGTCACATCAGTAGCCTTCTCTCCAGATGGGAGACATATTGTCTCTGGCTCCCGTGACAGCACTGTGCGCCTGTGGGTTGCAGAGAGTGGAATACCACTGGGTGAGCCATTGAAAGGCCACACTGGTTCGGTCACATCAGTAGCCTTCTCCCCAGATGGGAAGCATATTGTGTCTGGCTCTTCTGACAGCACTGTACGCTTGTGGGACACAGAGAGTGGAGCACCACTGGGCAAGCCATCAAAAGGCCACAATGGTTGGGTCACATCAGTAGCCTTCTCCCCAGATGGGAAGCACATTGTCTCTGGCTCTTCTGACAGCACTGTGCACTTGTGGGATGCAGAGAGTGGAGCACCACTGGGTGAGCCATTAAAAGGCCACACTGATTGGGTCACATCAGTAGCCTTCTCCCCAGATGGGAAGCATATTGTCTCTGGCTCTTCTGACAGCACTGTGCACTTGTGGGATGCAGAGAGTGGAGCACCACTGGGTGAGCCATTAGAAGGCCACACTGGTTGGGTCACATCAGTAGCCTTCTCCCCAGATGGGAAGCATATTGTCTCTGGCTCTGATGACAGAACTGTGCGCTTGTGGGATGCAGAGAGTGGAGCACCACCATTAAAAAGCCACACTGATTCGGTCACATCAGTAGCCTTCTACCCAGATGGGAAGCATATTGTTCCTGGCTCCTGGGACAGCCATATGCCCTCACAGGATGCCCCCCAGTTTGCCCACTCCAACACAACACCCTCTCAATCAGGCTTGCCCGTTTCCTATTTCAGCAGTTCTATCAAAGTAAGCTCTAATTTCTTCCATAGGTTCCCAGTGTTTACTCTCTTCTATTTCAGCCTGAAATCCCTCATGTTTCTCCTTTTTGGGCTATTCAGGAAGGCTGGGTCCTGTCTAGCACCGGTCAATTGCTCTTCTGGCTGCCTCATGAACACAGAATTGGATTCTGGATGCCTCTTAACAAACTCATAATTGGCAGACAGCAAACTTTGCTTTCATATAATAAATTTGCTCATGGTATCGAGTGGGCAAAGTGTTATTATCAGTGGCAGAGGGTGGGAGATTTAACGGATCTTCAGGCTGCACCAGAGAATTCCCAAGAAGTAGTGAACCTCATGCCACTAGGCCACCATGCTAGAGCAGGGCAGCTACAAAATATTGCAGCCACTTTTGCAGCTCAATACCGAGAAGTGGGAGACCTTGATGATCTCGAGGCTGCACAGATGAAATTCCAAGAAGCACTGGACCTCACCCCAGAAGGTCATCCAGACAGGGCAGGGTGTTTGCAAAGTCTTGCTGTATGTTTGGAGATCGATACTTAAGGCTAGGTGACCTGAAGGATCTTGATGCTGAAGTTAGTATATTACAAGAAGCAATAGATCTCACCCCAAATGGTCATCGGGATATGCTGAACGTGTCAAAATCTTGGGTGTATCCTTCATAAATCGATACCAAAAGCTGGGAGACTTGAGTGATCTGGAGGCTGCCCTGCATCATCTGCAACAAGCTCTGGATCTTATGCCTGAAACTCATCCAGATCACGGTTTCTGTCTGCAGTTCCTGGAAGAATTCGGGATCTCAACCTTTGTCATTTATTCACCTGAAACCTCAGCTGCTAAACCCTCGTATGTTCTCATATTCCAACATCTGATCAATTTAAATGAACATTCTTTTAGACCCCCAAATCAACCAACCAGTCTGACCCCAGAAGATCAAACCTCGGGGACCGAGTTTCCCAACAGCGGCATAATACTTTCCACACATTCCCCTGAGGATGTACTGGTATGGGTCGAGGCCCATTACGATGATCCTCTTTTCAAATCGATGAGAGATCATGGTGTTTGCGGTCCAATTGCTGCAATGCTGTCCCCAGATGAATCTGCACTGGTGATATTTGGATCAATCCTTGATGATGGGGTCCTGGCAGTTGCAAAAACACTGTCAGAAGTGTCACAGTTCACAGTAATGATCAGGCCTCAAGAAGATGACCCTGTCAAGAGATGGAGATCAGCAACAGAGGAAGTTGATCATTCAGTTGGAACTGACCTAGAAAATACATCTGTCAAAAGTGAGGCAGACAACAGAAACGGGTTAAATGAGGATCTGGAAGATACACTAAGCATGACTGGCACTGAATACAGCACCGATTCAGAGACAGATATCCCCCTTGGTGATGGATCCTTTCGTCTTCGTGGAGGTGCAAGGAAACACGACAAATTCAAGCCATGGTTCAGTCCAGAACACAACTTTTATGTCTATCTGAAAGTTATGGCTGATGTGGAGTGCCAAGTTGCTATTCTTTCCACAACACAGGTATATGTCTGTTTATTTTGTTGTGTTTCGCTGACCTTTGGTTGGTTTACAGTTCACGATCCAGTCGAAATATACAGATGAGACCCGGCAAATTTCTCGACCTCAGGCCATTTCGAGAACAAGAGTGAGGATTATCCCAAGCAATAGAGATGTGTGGCCGGACAGGTCATACAGCAGGGTTGTTTTCCTGGCCAACGAGCATATTTCTGAATGCATACCGTAGGTTTGCTGGTTACACAGGACGAGCAGACTGATATACATATATACAGCTTACCTTGTGACGGGTACACCCGGCCGAATCGAACTGTCAAGACTGTGGAAACTAAAACAAAAGGGATAACGACCACTGGTACATTCAATGTACGTCTGAATCCGACTGGGGCCGTAGCAGTTGCAGGAAGTTCTATGAAAGCCCAGACGACCGAAAACCAGAATGACCGGGTATAATTTCATCTATACAATTCCTACCTGTCTAATATATTATTCAGATCACCCCCAAATGGATTGTAGACTACGAGGATGGTCCTTGGGGCAATTATCAAGGCCAATCGTACTGGGTAGAGAATGTTTCGTATACTGCAACAGAGCAGAAGGGAGGTCGCATGCAAGCTGACTTCTCAGTAGGAATCAATGTTGAGGAGGTATTTGAAGCTACCATGCGCATCGTTCACAGAAACTGATGAACCAATCCAGTCAAATAGTGCTGATTTTCCAGACACTGCATTCGGAATTCAGAGTCAAACCATGTTGTGGATGCGTCACAAATCTCTGAAAGCCCAAGGTTATGGAGTGATTGTCCTCACCTCTGTATGTTGTTTACTGAGCTTGGACTGGCAAAGAACTGACTCGGGTTCACAGTCTTACATTCCAGACATGACAACTCAGATTGAACTTTCTACTAGGAAAGATTACACATTTGAGCTGGCTGGAATTTCCTTGACTGGTATGTCAATCCAGTTTGGGGGTGCAGTATCCACACTGATTACATCGCATTTCACCAATTACAGACAAAACTAATGCTGATGGTACCGTACCAGCGGCACCGCCACTGTCAATTGTTTCTGCACCTGCTGAAAGGCCTGGTTTTCTGAAAAGTATTTTCACCCCGAAGTCCTCTGTTAACCGGAAGAGAGACCAGTCTGAACTTCAACTGTCACATATTCCACTGGATGACTTCAAAGCACGAGGGTGGGATGTTAATCGGGAGCGGTGGAGGATGCCAGAATATCCCCCGCTGGATGATGTCATAAAGCAACTGAGCAAAGACTTCACAGCTCCCATGCAGGCTCTGGAAGTGAATCCCACACTAGCCAATTTACCCAAATCAAAGGGAAAGCAGCATGATCCTGGTAAGTTAGTGGCTGTGTGAATACCACCTGTTTACAACATTGTAGGCCCATCAACCCTGGAACAAGCCAAAGACGAAGAGGCTGAAATGGCGACCGATGGGTTGAATGCTTTGGGTATTCAACAAGACCAGATCCAGTCCAACCTATCAGGCTTGAACAAACTTGGACACACGACTTAACTAGTCAGGTTTCCTGTAGTTGTATTTCTTTTCTTTTACATGACCTGTTTATGCAGCCAGATGATCTACATTTTTTTTTTGGCATGGGTCAACACGGAGTCCGTAAAAAGTAACTTGTGTGAACTTACTTGTACTTTACTTGCCCCTTTCGGCACACATGCCGCAAGTTAACTTAAGTTTTCTCACGGGTGCCAAAAGTAACTTGCACTTTACTTGGCGGGCAGCCGACTTTCCACCGCCGAAAATCGTTTGTCTGTGCCATATTTGGGTGCATCTCTGGATATTTTACTAGTCATCACCGAAAGTAACCGGAAATGGGTCAATGGTGCCAGATCACGTGAACTGGGTTCAACCATACCCTACCACCACAGACCTATGGATATTAGGTGCAGACCACATAATTTGTTTTGGGGGGATTGCCCTAGTATTACTTCCTGAGGACAAGAAAAGATCAGCAATAGGGATCGTCACCGGCCCCGTCCAGGACGGTTGGGCGTACGGACGGACGGACAACCGTCCCGTCCCGTCGCGAGGCTGTGACTCTTGCCAGCCTCCCATCCCGTCGCCGGACGGTGATGAAGACGGGTGTCCCGTCCACCCGAGGACGGATGGACGGACGGTTTGCTCCGCCGCGACGTTACCTGACGTCGGCAAGGCGGCAGCTGGCACAGGTACGGCGGGTAGGTTGCGATGGCTTCCCTGGCCATAATTCGCATATGACGCCGCCACCCGCAGCTGATGTGCGCCCCATCCGCATCAATGCCGATGATGCCGCCACTGCCCATCAACTCCCGCCTCCCCGCCTCCCGCCCCTCACTGCCGCTTGCAGGGCCGTAGATCATGGCATTGGACATCCAGTAGCCCTCAGGCAGCGCTGGCATTCTTTGTCAGCGCGTCAGCGCCGATCCACTTACCTTACCGCATCAAGCCAAGTTCCCATTCTGGGAATTTGGGCAGCGATGGCGTACTGTACAAGCTCGCACTAGGGCTCTCGGCTCGAACTCAATCTTACTGGACCTCTTGTAAGCAAAACTATACCATTTTCAAGCTTTTCATAGGGTTTGATGCTGCTTACCTGCCGAAGCCTGCCGACTGACCGTCCGTCCACCGTCCCGTCCCGTCGAGCATCGTGAGGGATGTTTCCCTACCGTACCGTCGACGGACGGTGCCCTGGACGGCCGGCTTTGGCACCGTCCGTCGGCCGGGACGGACGGTGACGATCCCTAATCAGCAACCCATGTTAAAATCATGCCATTTTATCAATCAGTTGAAAGAAACTTCATGAAGAAAATACCAGGAGCCTGAAAGCAAATTGGAGTACCTTGGAATAAATGAACAGACATCTCTGGAAGATTCTGGAGCAGTTAAGTTTGTCATTATGTCACAGATTCTTGTGGCAAATTGCACCGCAGTATAATCTGTCATATTTCGGAATTACTGGTTGAACGGGCAATTCAGAGGGCAATTGGTCATGTAGAACATCATCAATGTATGGAGCAGTTACTAGGGAGTGCTCCAGTCATGTTTTGCACAAAGTTGAGTTGTTCACAGTTCCATTTTTTAAGGTTAACTGGACAGCAGCTTGTGCAAGCTCCAGGCAGGCATGACTTGCCCCAGAAAATGTGTTGATTATGAGCATCCATTCACTTTACTGGAGTTCCAAGTCATGGATCAGGTACAGAATATCCCAAGGCATGGTCCTGACAACTGAAAACTCCATGCTTGCTTACAGACGAAGCCATACACCTCAATTCTGGACACACATAACAAAAATGAACAGGGCTTGAAACAATTGATCTACACAAAGTGTGCACATAATTTTTGATACCGAATTCATTCTGGAGGGTAAGAATATATCCAGATGAACCTCTCTAGGCAATCAGATCAAGAACATTCCACAAATTTCGGCTGTAATAAGCGAATTTCCGGTTACTTTCGGTGATGATGAGTATCAAGGATATGGTGGTCTACTTATCCACATGAATAAAGGAAACCGCCTATTTGATCTAAACAGATACGAACTGCGGCATATCACTCCAAGTTACCCCCGAGTTTAGAGTTTCAGGGGTACTTTGAATTACCCTGATAGCATGGCACACCCATTGTGTTGCCAAGGCATAGGGATGGGCTTCATATTTCCTTTCTTCCCGGTCCCAAAGCTAAAGACCTCACGCTAATCGCCATTCTCCGTAGCTGCAATGTTGTTGCAAGATCTTGGGACCAAAGTTCACCAACTGGATTTCGTCCTTCGTCCCATGCTCAATGAATTTAAACTGAGTGATCTACCCTGTGTGTGTATTTTCTTCAATTTCACCCAGGGAACACTTAGTTCAAGTTTAAGTTTGCGTGCTCATCGCGACTTGAAGTGCCATCCTTTCAATTGGGCATCAACAGGATCAGAAGACGAGACTACCGTGTAATCAACGATATGTTACACCCCATTTCAATGTGTTGACGATGCATCAAGGGATTACGATGCTTCAACATCATTGGTGGCAGCAGTCGGTGTCGGTGCCCCTTGATTTATTCCATCTGCTAGAAATTTGGGAATACAGCTTGCCCCAGCTTGAATCTATGTTGAAACCGTTTGAAGTTCATCGAGTAACTTGTATTGACTGTGCGGAACTCAAGTTTAACTTCCATTAACTTGTGTGCCAAGTTAGATCAAGTTAACACAACCAAAGTAACTTATGCCATCAGATGGCATCAATTATCGCCAAGTTCGCCCGTTCGTCTAAGTTAGACCCCAGTTACATCCAAGGTAAGTCAAAAAAGTGTTGGTGAAGCATTAAAAGACCTCTAACATGTTTGATTCCATGGATGATATGCCCTACACCGCAAAATGGATGCGATGTTTTTGGGACACCGTGATGGTGGTCAGTGTATAGCCCAACACAGATCTCAAGCTTGAGTTGTATCAAGATCAAGATTGCCTCAATAAGAAAATCAACCTGATGTCTGAGTGAGCGTTGATGTCCTGCCGATCTCCTTGAAAAAAAATATGGCACTGGCATCCCGTCCTGAAATGTACAGTTGGTACCGCTAGCAGGATAACCGGGTGACATCCACGGTGCATCACTCAGAGGTCAATTACATCTCTGAAATTTATTGCGCTAACGGGAAAAAGATCTCACTAAGTCTCTCATCTGTAGCTTCCACGCCACGACTGAATGTCAGTTCTTATATGCCTCGCCGAGACGCTCAAATAGCACATGTTGATAGAGAAAATAGAATCCGTGAATTGTAAATGGAATACACAAATCTAATATTATTCGCCACCCTCGTCGTCGTCATCCTCGACCTCCCCAATCTTGCGTTTCTTGGAGACCGGCTGAGGTTGGATGTTCTTCGTGCGCTCGCCCAGGGTTACCTGCCAGTCTGGAGTAGTAGAAAAGTCGACAGTTGTCAGGTCGGTGTCTTCCGGCTTGCCGTATTCGACCTTGTCATCTTCGTAGATTGTATTGAAGCACCTGGATAATCATCAGCATAAAGTGCAGGAGAACAGATGAAAATACGTACACATCAAGTTCTTCCTGGGTCTTGTGCTGATGGCGGAACGTTGCAATCGAATTGTCGACTCCTTTGGGCCAAAAGTCCTCCTCCGAGAGGTTCGGATAATTGGAGAGGCACCATCACTGACTGGACGTTAGATTGAAAGAGACTGACAAGGAAATGAACTTCTTACGATGAAAGCGACACACTGGTAGAATTGGACTGTCGGCTTGACACCGGTGTCCTTGAGCAACTTGTGAGATAATGTTGCAATGTTGCGCATGGAGGAATTGCACGCCATCGAAGCCTTGACCTGAAATGTAGATATGAGACGCGCATCTGGAGAAGCAGTGGGACACGAACTTTGGTCTTGAAAGTATTCCGGTAGTGGGTGCCCTTGCTGCGGATGAGGGCGAGGACCAAGCCAACAGCAATGATATCGTCTTCTTCCGGAAGATTCTTCACATTGCACTCGCGCATTGCCTTCTATACTGCGGCAGATGTCAGACATTGGCGACGAGAAAAATAGACTTGTTCACGCACATGGAGATCGGGGGGGTATAGTCCACACCGTGTCCTTGTCATTCTTCTTCGCCAAATCCAGCACCTGAAGAACGCCAGCATAGACGAGAGCCTGACGCTCGTCTGCCGACCGGGTCTACAATGGAACCAGAGCCAACATCAATGGTGATATTAACCTTACAGAGGGGATAGGAATATACCTGGCAGAATTGGTCGAATGCCACCCGACGAGGCATCAGACAGATTTACCTGTCGTTTGACCAGGCGCCCAAATGCCACCAGAGACGAATTGCTGGGGGCAGAAAGGTTAATAGGGATGGCAATGGAAGACAGTAGATCAAGTTGGTCATTATTGTCGATGTTCTCGTCATCCGGAGGAGGCAGATTCGAGGGTGGGTTAGCACGCATGTGAGCCATCAGCTTCTGAGCAGGATCCATGTTCGGGTCCATGGTGAGGAGGCTGGGGTCAATGTTCTCGTCGGTGAAGCTGGAAGCCATTGGAAAAATCGGGTGGCATATCTGCTGAACTTGAGCGGGGCCTTTATAGCATTGCGCAGAAAGCGAGAGACAAGAAGTGAGACATGACGAGTAGCTTTGATGGCTTGATCGCCAATCACAAGCTGGTCCAAGCGTCTGCTTTGCCGGTCTAAGCAGACGCTTGGGTCGCCCAGTCTCTTGTATTTGCATCCAAGAAACCCTGCACTCCAAAGAGATAAGCCAGCCCCTCCTGCGACTCAGTGAGAATTTAGCGATGCCGCGGAAGACCAAAGCGACCCCACCAGGTGAATTCGAGTGGAATTGCTTACGACTTGACAATTTTGACCGCGTATATCGGCAGACTTCGAGGAACTGGAGAACAGCAATACAAACACCTCGAAATACAGATGCATGGTGTGCAAGGAAGCCGACCCGACTAACCACGGCAAATGGATCGACAAGAAATCAATTCCGGGGCATCTACAGTCAGTTCTTCATGGTGCCAAGACAAGCAACAGCGCGAACGCGAGGCTGCAGAGAACTCCCAGCGATTGAAACAAGCCTACTCTGCGGCGCCTGTTGATCTTATTCCGCACAACACTGAGCCGGACACATTGCCTACTGGAATGTATGAGCATCCCCGGTCACCAAGTCCTGCATGGGCGGAATACACTGCAGCTGGACTCCATGCTCCCTCGGTTCCCTCCTTCATCACCACAGCAGTGCATGACCGAGGGCTTGAGCACGAGCGGTTGAAACAACAAGTCGCTCGGATTCTCGTACAATCTGAAGAAAGCGACGATGAAGACAATGATCTTAGTCGCACAGTTGACGCCTTCAAGGATCTTGGTTTGTCTATTCCCTGAATCGGTTCAACCGTCCGAATTTGACCATCCAAAGATCTAGAAACGGAGGATGATGTTGAAGAGGAGACACTTTTCAGCAACGTCCCAGTCAGCCGTGATTATGCACCATACCCGGATAAAGTCGTAGGTCCAGCAAAAAATGACTTCAATATTCGGGGTAATTGATATATTACAGAGCATGTTACTGGACATCCTCGATAACTTACCTCGGCTGCGCATGTCCATGGGTACCGGCAATACAAGGTCGATCAGCGCGCTATTTGATCGTGTTTGTCCACCGATTACAGTTGTCCCGAAACTCCGCGTGGTTCATGAGTCGAAGGAGTTCGCCTAAAATCATGAAAATATTTATATATGTTCTTTTTAGTGTATTATAACAGGTCTTGGAAACGGATTACTTTTTATTAGGTATAGTTTCATGTTTTGAGAATTGGCCCCATGATGCAACCCATTTAAGCCTTGTATCACCTCGAATTTGCTCAAAAAAAATCACACAGCATCTTGACATGAGTTTCTTGCAATCCAAGTTGAAAAATTGGGCGGATAGACCGATGTTGAAGTCAAGTCAGATTCTCGATGTAGGACGATATGATGCGTGACGTCACTACGTAGCTGGGCGATCGCGCTTTTTTTTGGACGCGACTATGTCGAAAAGGCGCCGCTCTGCAGCCCAGAAAGCCGTCACTGACTCTCTCAAAGCTTCTAGGGCGAACAATACACACCCAACTCGGCGCGCGGACGATGTTGAGGATGGGATTCGGACCCCGAAAGCGGACAATCCGGCTCGTCTTCACCGAATTGCCGGCACTGCCCTGCGCTTTGCTCCGCCAGTACACGTCTTTCTAATGAACGAGCACTCTTGGGTGATTTGCTAAACCAGTCAAACACCGAACTTAGCGCGGCACGTAAGAAAATCAGCCGTCTCGAGGCCGAAAAGATATATCCGCAAACTACTTTGGACAAGCTGGAGTCCAGGTATTCCGCGCTCTCGGGAGAAACATCATTCCTGGAGAATCAGTTATCATCGACACGCGACGCTTACGACTCCCAGTCTGTCATTTGGCAACAGCAGGTCTCCGAGGCGGAGGGCCGGGCTCGCGGACATTACACAACTGTGAAGAACTTGCGCCGTCAGGTCGAGTGTGCTACCGCTAGTGCTGCCGAATTCAAGCGATCCTATGAATTGATATGTGAATGGAGATGTCGGGAGGGAGGTTTTTTCTCACCGGGTGCGCGAAAGATCTTCCGTTTATTTGTTTGGGCTGGCTGTGCCGAGGCCAAGGTCGGGCATGCAATTCAAGCCCTTCTCAACGAAGTCGGTGTTTGTGTTCGTCATCTCCCAAGTGCCAGGACAGTACAGTGTGCCATAAAGGAGGGCGGAGAATTCGGCCTCATTCAACTTGGATACGAGATGTCGCAGGCTGCCAGTGAGTTGGTTTTTGACGTGAAAATTCCGATTAATCTGCTTGGACAGGTTTCGGGCTGAGCACAGATGGAACATCTCACCGAGGCATCACAATGGAGGGCACACACTTCACAGTCAAAGCTTCATCCTACGGAGACGACGACGATATCACAACCCCCGCCAATCATAAATGGGTCACGCGGGTTTTCGGCGTGGAGAAGGCGCTGGACCACACCGCTACGGAACAGCATCACGGCCTCCTTAACAACCTCAATCACATTGTCGCATCCTACTCGGGCAGCCCTCTTGCCAAACGGCTTAACGATCACCTCACATTCAACAAACTGTTCCAGAAGCTCCACTTTCAGAGCGGTGACCACGCTGCAGACGGCAAGAAGTTCCAGGCTCTGAACAGGACATTGAAGGACTCTGTTGTGCTGGAAGATCTAGGTGCACACGCAGTCAGCACACTCCCAGATTCCGAGCTCCTTGAGCAAGTTGCGGATGTCCCGGACGAGGAAGTACAAGCACATTTAGCCTCGCATGGAATCGAAAATCCGTAAGTATTGATTCCACCGACATTCAATATGAACCCATCTGATTCTGTGAAATTTGCCAGTACATCGTTCGATAAATATAAAGCAGCTCAGGCCGTCGTCCAAATCCGTCTCGGTTCTGCGATCTACGACAATATATCCACCGACGAACAAACCCTCCTCGATCTCTTAATTTCTGCTGGCTGCGGCGGACACAAAGACTTGAATGCGCTGGTATACGGTACAAAACACATCCGACTATTCTGGCTGCGCAACCCTACGTGTACTCCGCCCGTACTCCTGCCTAATAAGGCAAACGACGCGACCATCCAACTAGCCGCCGACTCATCTGCAGCATCCAAAAAAGCGATCGATTCCAGCACCAGTGGCGCGATAAAACTGATTGAGTTAGCCGGCACCACTTTCCGAAACAAAAATTCGAAAAAGGGATACCAGGATCGCTACACCGCCTACATGACCAAGATGGTTGTCGAGCGGTACGGTTCTGATGCGCTCGGCAGCCTCATGCATCGTTCACCGAGGTCTCCGCAACGCGCTACCAGAGCTTTTCCTATGCGGCTGCCGAACTGTTGTTGCATCACGATATAACTTGCAGTCTCATACAGGACATTTGCGACGGCAAAGGGCGTGCTGGCGCTAATCACATGGAGACGAACATCATCCGCGGTCTCGCATGTCCATCGACGATGTCCGAAGTTGCTGCTCTCGCCGCATACGGTCTCCTTGTCTCATGGCCCTACCTTTCTATCATTCGCGGCAACCCGTCTGACCATGCAACCTTTGTCGACATGCTTGATCTGGTGGACTTGCATCGGCGCCTGCCGATATTTTGCATGTGTTTGGCTATCTCTCCAGGTCTGATTTTGGACAGATTGGTTCCTGATTCCGAACTCACAATTGACGGTAACCCTCCGATCAACCCCGGGCTACTCGAGGCTGTTCGCCAGGCTGGAAAGGAACTCCCCTACGTCCGCGAGATGATAACAGCACTCTTTACTGGCTGCGCCGAGGGATGGTGTCAATTTACTTCCGAATTCGTGCGCGGTGGACCCATTGATACCCTACCCGACTCTCTACGACATCTGGTGGCTATCCCCGCAACCAATGATTCCAACGAGGGAATCTTGGGCTCTATGCGCGTGGCTGCTCGCTTTCACCCTAACATCTCAAACGAGCAACTTCTCCGCCCGCGAACGACTTTCGACGGAATAATACCGAGACCTTCATCCAGCGGCTTATGACGGAGCCAGAAGACCACACTTATGTCAGGCGAAGAGTGCGCGAAGACGATGCCTCTGGGAAGAACCGAAGATTCAACTTGGAAGTTGCGGAGCGCATCGCAACGAAAGGCCGAGAAGCGCGAGATCATCGGCAGGCATTGCAGGAGGATCGGCGGCTCGAGCGGGGCACGGCTTGCAGCAGTCGGACTGGAGCTGGACCTCGTAAAGGTGAACGCCATGACTGTCGCCAAGCTACGGGATCAACTTCGCATCTTCAAATTCATTGTTGAAGATCCGGAGTTGCAGAAGAAAGCTGTGTGGGGTGACAAACGTCGAGCGGAATTGCTGGCCGTGGTTGTCGCAGCAGTTAATCGGCACAGGGACAAGTAAGGCAGTTGCTTTTCGACTTAATCTAATCATCTCATGCAGGATTCCGACCACTGAACCGACACCAGATCAACAGAGGCTTTGGAGGACAACTAGTCGGATAACTCGCTGTCCACGATGTTGCTCTCGCTGCTTTTTCCGTTTCCCGCAATGATTCCATGGATTTCCTAACGCTTTCCGCTGCTCTTGTGTTTTTACTTAGCTTTATTGTGTTGTATAGCTATGAATTCTGCATAATTTTCAGTTTTCTTGTCGCAAAGCACTATAACAAACAAACAGAGGGATTTAAAAATAAAATCTTTACAAGAGGTGTTAGCGAAGGTTCATGAGAATTTGTGTGCCAAAAATTGTACCACTTTGTGCGGTGGGTTCTTGCGATAAAGGCGATAAACTGACGAGGTTGCAAAAGTGATCGTTTAATTGAGAGCAAGCAAGGCCAAATAGCGCGCCGATCGACCTTGTATTGCCGGTACCCAATGTCCAGCAACCAACCTCAAGATGATATTGTGGCTTCTGAAGCAGTGCAAAGTTGCCGGTGTCCCATCGTATTCCGGGTTTCGCAAACTTCAAGACCACCTCCGGGGGCTCTGCGGAAGCGAGCCACAGGACTACACATCGGGCATGGGAAACAGATTCTTTGTAAATGATGTCCGAGAATCAATTGCACGGGTGAGCCTCCAAATTGTGCTTTGATGTCCGAGTCGCTGGCAATTCAATACATTGAACTTCCAGGACTTTTCGAACCCAGAGATTGTGAAGCATCTGAATTTTTATCCCGAAGAGACTTTGGGACCCATTTCCGAGGTCTGGCAGGCAGAGCGCTGGAAGGAATTCAAACCATCGGAGTTGACACCGATGTATTCCCGTGGCTTGCGGCAATTCTACATCAACGAAGTGGCGCAACTCCACAACGGCAAGAAGGTTATCCCCTTGACTTGGATCCGGCGCATGGGAACTCTTTGCACGGACTGTCTTGAAGTGACACCAGCTGCTGTGAGTCAAAAAAAATTAGGTTTTGTACCGCCTGAAGAAACTGACGAGAAACGCAGAGCGGGTGGGAGATAGGCCAGGATGTTCAAAGCGTGGCTGCTACTGAGTTTCCAGTATAACTACCATGACATCATTGAGCGCACGGGAGACAGAATCAAATGGGCAGGTATGTTTCGCCCTCTCAGAGTCTTGCAATATCTGACATCAAGAAGCAGATTCAAATGCGCCGGAAATGCCTAATCCTCTCCGCGCAATTGCTGGAGAAGATGATTTGTATGTCGTGATGGTCCTATGTGGGCTGACGACGTCTCGGGCAACAAATCCAAGCAATATAACAAACATATGAATATGTACATGGCGAATTCGAATCTGCCCGGCCGGCTCTTACAACAGGAATATTTTGTTCGCTTTGTTTCAACTTCTCCGCACACCGGTTCTCCTGAGCAGTTTTCTGCCATTAAGGAGCAAATTCAGTACGTCTTCTGACCACTGCTTTTCCTTCCCAAACGACTCTGATACATCTTAAAGGGCGACCCATACAAATCCAATTCGCTGTTATAATGCGGAAACACACCGGAACTGTCGTGTTATTTTGCGCGTGCCAAGCCTCCCTGCAGATAATCCTCAGCAGTCAGAGGAGGGCTTCACACATGGGTGGTAACGCCAATTGTGGCTGCCGTCGCTGCAAAGCCGGCGGCTCGCACGACTACACAGAGTCCGACAAAGGCTATCATTCGATGCACGATGTGGGTCGTTCGTAAAATGTTGGAAAGTAACTAATATATCTTTTGGACTATTAGGCTGGCCTTCCTCGCTTCGCCGTACAGACCAAGCATACGCTGGAGACACAAATCAAGTTAGCAATGCATGGTGTGGAGGCACCAATCTTGAAACTCCAAACCGCCACCGGCATGAAGGACAAGGTCGCACAATACTGGATTGACATTCTGCTCGAAAAAGCACGCCGAATGAAAGCCGAGAAACCTGGACGTAGCGGTGACGCTATTGCGGAAGAACTCCAGCAGTGGCTTGACGACCAGCCCGGCGATAAGGTAAACCCGCTTCTGGATATCGCAGGTAAGTCGTTTCCCACGGCCTTTTTTTACCTTTCTGATCCACGAACAGGCCTTGACCCCAATCGCGACACCCCAGGTCGAACTCCTCCACACGATTCTCCTAGGAATTATCAAGTACGTGTGGCACACCTCTTCACACCAATTGGTCCGAGGAACAGCGAAATCTCTTTGTTATTCGCCTTCAATCCACGGATATTGACAGACTGACAATCCCGCCTATCCGAGCTGCATACATGATGCAGTATAAAACGGTTTAATTGGAAAGCACTTCAAAACACTTATGCAGACCATGGTGTTTCATATGCATGGCCTCGTCTCTCCTGAAGTGTTTGAACTCGTGAAGGCAGTGTCCGCATTGGGATCGGTTTTTATGGGTCCACGAAATTGACAACATGAAGGAATACACGGTATTAAATGTTCAATAAGGTTTTGTATGCCAGTTGACGTTTCGAATAGGAACATTTGACTATTCTCATCGGGAATGTGCTGGATGCTTTCGGCAACAACGACCCAGCGAAGATTCTCCTAAAATCAAGATCCACCTGTTGACGCATATCGTGGAGGATGTTATTCGCTTCGGACCAGCAATACGAAATTCCACCGAGATCTTTGAGTGTTTTAACGCCATCTTTCGGCTATGCTCAATCCTGAGCAATCATCAAGCCCCCAGCCGCGATATTGCCCGAAAATTTGCATCCATGGACCGCCTGAAACACATCTTGTGCGGTGGGTTTTGGAAGCAAGACAACACATGGGTTCAAGCAGCATCCAATGTCCGCGAAGTGTTGCAAACAATGCCTATCATCCAGCGCCATTTGGGATGGGCACCTCCTCAAAAAATAATTGTCGGTATGTTCCCTCTGCACAATACTGTTACCCATTCTGAATTTGTCTTTCGGGTGGCCATGGACCATGTGTTTTGCATCAAAACAAAAGTCTCCACCTATTCGATGGAAAGAGACACAGTCTGCTTCCTCCAGCAATGCCCCCCGAAGTTGTCGCTCCTTCCGTTCATTGGAGATGTGCCCTAAGTGTGACGTCCTAATCTGGTGACGTTTGCTCCAAAAGGTCGTGGGTCTTTGCACGCAATTCTGAGGTACGATGTCGGCTTCCACTATTATGCGTCCCTCGAACTCGCGCTGAAAATATTCTCTTGAAGAATGAACCGCTGGTCGGACGAGTTCTTGAAATTCTGATTGCAAGATAGCAATGCCCAAGTACCCACGGGTATTGTAACCCTGGTGCATTTCTCGTATCTGAAGAGCTTCACCCAGACTTTGATATGCCAGTTCTTTGCCGGCCATCGGACGCCAGCCGCAGAGCTGTCACAGTTCTGTCTGATGTGCGCAATGTTGGAAACACTGTTTACTCGAGCTGATTGATTTTTGCTGTGGTCTTCCATAGGCGATCCTCTTCCGCTTCTCTGCTCAGCATGATTGCAGGCTGGTTGACTGCCAGCCTACAGCATTTCGTCGAGTTGTACAAGAAAGACGGGAAACATCACAGACCACTGCTCTCATCTCACACGAGCGACGACGACCACTTCTGCATCAACATGGCAGCATTCATAACGCAACATTACTGCGCCGGGCATTGCCAATTGCATTAACGGTGCCCCGACCACTGTACCTGGACCGGAAATCTCATCATTATGGGATTACGACCGGTTTGCGAGTGACCCAAACGATGAAGCGTGCACGAACTCAGGAAAAGCGGGAAAGCAACATTGGCCGCCAAGGTAGCAGCCAAGGGCTTGGGAAGCGGAAACATCGATGAACTTGATGACAGCGGGGTACAGGACAGCGGGGCGAAGAGGGAATCGAACACAATGCCTTGTTGCAGAAGGCCCCCAAGCGGCACCGGAAGAACAAATAGTAATAGGGCTTGTATGGTTGATATATAAATACAAGCGGTCGTATTATTCAGTCCATTCGCTCAAGTCGATGTTTGCGGGAAGGAGTAACAAGCTTTAATAGAAAGCGTTAGAATGCAGAAATTGGTGTGAATAAGCTGATGCACCTGGCAGTTTGGGCTGAATTGCGCGACTGGCTCATTGTTATGGTAATCGGTCACGGAACCTTCCGTGGCCGAGGGATCCAGAACGGGCTGCGCTGGCTCCTCGGCGGAGGTCACGTCCTGGCTGGTGAAACAGCTGTAACGATGGGATGGCGGGCTTGTTCCGAGAGTGTTGTGTTTTCTTCCTGGGGCGGCATCTCACACGCGAGCATTCCGGCAGGTGTTTCGAGAACCACATCTGTCTCTGCTCCAGACCTGCGTGGCGTGGCCAAGAATTTCCGGCGAGGGGCAGGCTTCAATCGAAGCGCACGCTTCAGGCGGACGGTGGCGGGACCAGTCTGTACCGTGCCGGAGTCGGTATTCACCGTGAAGTTTGCTGTATTATCGCCTGTGGGCATGCCGTTCACATTGATATTGAAGGTCTGCCAAATAATGTGTTCAGTGGCACTCCATAAACAATGATTATATAACAGATAGGACTCACAAAGGGTTATTCCAGACGAGATGTTGCACATAGTATCGGTGGAAGAGCTCGAGGCAGCCGTGGCAACTGGTGGAGTCGGATGAGGAAGACATGGTGGGACTGAAAGAGCAGAGTTGGCGGAGGCAGTTTGGTTGGAGACGACATCCCAGAAGGCCTCAAGGTCGGGGTGCCCGCAGAAGATTTGTGCAACGCTCAGGTTGACGCTTGAAGACGGAGGATTGGTGGATGTCACAAGTGACTTGTCCCGCTGACGGTCACCTTGATGTCATTCTGTTGTTAGAGCTTCTGGTCCCAAATCGAGCTCATTATTGCATTAATAAATAGCTACACTCGAGATCAACGGACTGTGCCTTTCAGGATGTCTTTTGAACAAAACCTCGGTTTTGCGGTGTACGGGCCAGGAGGAAACTGTCGATTCCAGCAGATCTTTGCCTTCAACGTTTCCAGACCCACGTCATGCAATATATTGTTTTCTCCATTTTTTCACATCCCTCGCTCCCGCTTGCTTCTGGAAGTTTGAATTGAATGATCCGATCTAGCAAGGGATCTCGATTGGAAATAAGTACCTAAACTGCCCTTGTGAGACTTGTCGGCGAAGATCAAACATGGTGGATAACGTTGACGTACTTACACCAAATCTGGAGGGACTATCTTCCTGAGTGCTGCGGAGTATATTTTGAAGACGAAGATGGATGAATCTTTACGGAGACTGATGAGTGCAACGCGGGAAAAAGCATACAATTTCTCAAGAAGCGAGACGCAAAACTGAGGTAGCCGTGCAGACGACAAAACTATTTGGCTTTCAACCGTGGCCGCCATTTAGTTCCATTCCGGTTTACCAGATTAATGTTTCGTTTTATCATCATCTCGCCCCACCGCGCCCAACCACTCTTCGCAATCTCGCGCCTGCAATCAATAACATTGAGCGCGACACGTCGTTGCAAGTATGCCACCGCACTCACTCGGTCATGGGCCACTCGCAGTACTCGACCTTCATTTCGGTCATACAAGCGGCATGCCTCGTGGTAAGGCTCCAACCATTTAGTTTTCGTGTATGAACCCGGGAAAATTAAACGGAAACGGTTAGTAAATAGTTTAAAACAGTTTAAAACAGTTTCTAAACGGTATTTTTAGGGGTTCATTAAATATAGGGTACATACTGGATTGCTGGGCACTTCTCCACTCAATCTTGCTTCCTGATAGTGTGGTTTACCTCGCCTGTGAGTTTTTTTTTGCCACAGAGTGCATCCATAATCAGCAACAGAGGAGGTTCAAACGCAATTCAGTGCAACTTGAGGCGGCTGAACAGCAGTGTCAACTACAAACACTCACAAGTTAGTATTTGTAGTGTTATCATTAATTCAAATGTGCAAAAGATGATTGTTCGTTTGAAGCTCGATGGCCGCTGACACGCTGCGCTGCGGGGCGGCGCATCAATCCCGAACTATCAACCATATGAACAATTTCCATATTCGGACTATGTCCCGCCCAATCAACACTACAAGGTCAGTAATACCTTGGCTGTGAATTTAGAGGACCCTGAATGGCTTCACAGACACTAATAACTGCAAGATTGCCTCAGATTTTCGCTGGAAAATCACTAGTGAATGGTTGAATATTTCCAACCATTTAAACCATGTACAAATGGTTTGTAAACCGTTTGAACGCGCCAGCAAACTAAATGGAAACGAAACGGTTAAAACCGTGTATAAAACGTTTATACACGGAAATAGTTGGAGCCTTACCTCATGGCTTATGAAAAAATAAGCCACAGTGGCTTATTGACGGCTTACACGCGGCTTACTGGCGGCTGTTAGCCGGATTTTGTCTTTGTAGGCTCTAGACCCCCGGCGGACTCCAATAAGCCGGCTGACAGCTACCCAGCTGCCAGCCATAAGCCGTCAATAAGCCACTGTGGCTTATCAATTGATAAGCCACGGGGCATGCCGCTTGTGTCAGGTTCGGAAAGCTTATGGGGTCAAATTCCGTAAAGAACCATTCCCATTCGGCGATCTCCATCTTGCCCCTAGGGTACAGAATGCAGTCGGTATTGACAATGGGAGGGGGTGGGACATACATACATAAGGCTATCCTTGCGAGAGTGTGAGGCTGCGAAGACAATTTCTACCAGCGACGTAACCGGTTCCGGGAGGCCGAAAGAAACGGCCTCGGGAGGGACGTGCTAGTCTCGTGAGCACTGGGAATAATCCACACAAGGTGTTCGAACATACCCCAGGAAAAATAGAGAGCGGGCGGAGATTTGGGCAAAATTCGAGTATCTTAGTTCGAAGGGTTGCGTGCGAAATGCAGAGCTTGGTCAATTTGGAACCATGAGCCCTAAGAAGCGTCAGGACCTCCATAAATCACCACATGTCGGAGATAATGTAACCTGTGGAACGTTGAAGTAGGAACGAGGGAAAAGACAACACGCACTTCATCCGAGACAACACAAGCATGAACGATGGGCTTGCCGACGAGATCTGCAGCTCCTCCAAGTTCGGTAACCCGTCGGAAGATGCATTCGGTACGTCAACGAAAGTGGTGGAAGAGTTCCAAGCCAAGGCTCGCAGTGCGGTAAAGCCGGCGAATACACTTGCTGAGGCCAATTCGCGTGTATCGATTCGTGCAGCACAATCAAGTAAGCTGGAACCCGACAACCGAGTCATTGCTTCGAAAGCATCCCAGGAAATCGATCGTTCGAAGTTGAAGGCAAACCCCTCGATGGGAATGTTCTTGTTGCGACCAAATCGCACGAGCGCACCCGTTCGCAAAAGCACAGCGAGCATCGGATCGGCTCCAACTGACTCATCGACTTCGACTTCGACTTTTGATTGTTCATCGTCAACATCCCAGTCCGAGTCATCGCCGAAGTATTCAACGGCCAGACTACGAACGTAGGGGGGTTGTGCGAAAGAGCTGAGGCGAAGCTGGGCACGGCGGAAGACCGCCGCAGAAATACATGCGCACACATTGAGGGCAGTCCTAGTCGCTGTGGAATTAAATCAGTGTTAAATGCGGTATATCGGTGGATCGATGTACATAGAATGTTTTTGATACCAACAATAGGGGTAGCTTGGGAGGGACACCTCTCATAGTAGGATTATGGGCGAGCTCCGGAACGGACATTGCGAAGTATAAGACACGGGCCCAGATCTGATCGCATACGTCCTGTGGCGTGCCAGCGAGAGGGATGAAGAACGGATTGGTGACAAGTGGAAGTTTCGGAATGGGTTCCGATGGACTGGCGTTGCTGCACAACATACTAATTCAGCAAACACTTGCGTATCTAGATGGGGGACCTACGGCCAGTCGACAAATTTCAAAAGCCGCCTTAGCTCGGGGTCTTTCTCCAATCGTAGATCCCACCGGTTCCGCTCCGACGGTAGCAGCGGCGTTTTGACGTGTATGGTTTTCAAAGGGCATTGCTTGAACATATGGTAGGCCCATGCTGCACTACTAGCGATAGAGATCGCAACTGTGTGTAACCGTTTAGATTTGGCCAAAGGTGAGAAAACCAGTTCGAAACGATTCGATTGCGACGTGAGCGTCCATGGGGAATCAAAAGCACGCTGACAGAGAGCATGAGTACCCAAGATTGGAAAACAATGGATATAATACCAAGCGGTCCCACTTGGGGATTGATTTTGAGAGAACGTCCAACAACCGTGAAACCATTTTGTTCTCTACCAATTTGCCACGGCGCTCCGGATCCCGAAGAATAAGGGTAGTAGGGTTGATCAATTCAAGGCCTTGGCATAGCCCGCTGGTGTTATCTGCGGAATAAATCTCGAGGGAGACGAAGAGGTCGGAGATGTTTGGGGAGCACTTCAGAATAGCAAGCATCGGCGCCCCATATCCACCTTCGACCCTCAGTTTCTTGATAAACTGTCCCAGCTCTTCATTCCAAGACAGTGCTAAACTGAGTGCTTTCACCTGAGCCTTGGACCGGAGGATGACCACATTATAAAGGAGTGGTGTCGCGACGTGAAGCCATGATTTGCTAGGCTCTCGTAGACAGACACTACAAACATAACTTACCTCGTACTGGACAATTTCGTTCAAATCGGCAGTCATGCATCACGCACCCCCCTGTCGATCACGAACTTTGGTCGAGGTCACGCGTCACTCGGGCCTCTGTCGAACCTCCAAGTGGTCACACAGGCCCCAAATTGCCTAAAATAAATAAATAAATAAAGGCAAAAAAGACAAAAATTTGAGTTCAAATGCCGAAATTTTCGAGCTGTCACGCAAAAAATCCGGCGGCTGCCGAAATGTCGAACAGGTAAAATGGGTCACGCGTCACACCCCATGTCGATTTGAATGAAATTGTCCAGTACCCTCGGTTGTTTGTAATGATTTGCAAACGAGGAGATAGGCAGAGGTGGATTCGGAATAGTTGGAAAAAGGGGAGACCGCGCTGGTATCGCGAAATACTTCGTCGGAGACCTTCAACGCGGGTGAAAGGATCTCTGAGATAATTTCGTCCGGCCCGGGGAGCGGCGAATGGTCCGACATAAGGAACCCTGGGGGGGGTACTGAATTTAATGGATACTTTCACATATTTAGTCCTTACGTGGCTGGGGTTTCTTGTGCACGCAATACTATCGTGAGGGACTCTTTGAGGACGCGGTGAATTGCGAACAAAGGAAATGTGTGACAGACGCGTGTGTCACGTTCGCGCTCGGAGCACGCCTACGCGCTTTCAATATCCCATGCTCCCAGCCACCTTCCATGGCGCCCCTCGCACTTGCGCCCTTGGGCATTTTCATACGCACTGCTCGCTAGAGTATAATTACACCATGTCCGGCACTCTATATATGGTAAGTAGTATCCTCCCTTTCCTTCCTCCCCGAGCTTTCTCTACTCCGGGCCTCCGAGCTTTTGGTAAAGATATGTAAATTAGGTCCCGCCGTATGTGATGACGAAGCTACTGGAATATCCGATCCCACTGGTGTTGGCACGAGTATGGGCCGTAGTCTGGAGAAGAGGCGGTTAGTCACCTTCATTCGTGCGGGTGGGGAGGAAATGTAGACAAGCAACGGAGCGGTGCAAGGTGTGTGAAGACGAGAGGGCACCTGTCCTCGTCGTCCGCAGGTCCCGGAGCAGGTAAAGACCCCATGCCAAAGCCACAAGGCCAAAGGGAGGTAGGGACGTAAATGGCAAGCACGAGAGGGCGCAAGCGTGTGGGGTGTGTACCCCGCAAGCGACAGGATGACGGGAAACAAGACGGCCCATTATCCCATCCTCTCTATCTTGACCTTGGCCCTCTCATCCCCCGGAGCGAAACAAGCACACGCACGGACCTCCCGCCAACCGAAAACAAAGCCCGATGGCGGGGTGGCGTCGCCCCGCAAGCGAGCGTCTCGCGGTCGTGTCGTCTCATCCTCTCCTTCGTCCGCCCATCCACCCAACAAAAACAGGACCGAGAGCCCAAAGAACGAAACCGGACCCGCAAGCCAAAAGAAACGCGACCCACCATGTGTCCGCCCCTGATCGCAGCTACACATCCCCGCGCGCCAAATGGTGTCGTCGGTCGGGCAGTGGCTGTTTGGCGGATGTTCGTACCTGCGAGTCGTTCATTAGCATACGGTATAGAAAGAAAGAGAGGGGGAGGGGCGAGGACGGCGAGGTCCAATGAAGTGGTTTGGCGCGGATGGGGGACAGAGGAGAGGGAGGAAGGGGAGCAGAAGAGCAGGGAGGGCGGGCGGGTATTAGGAATGTGGGGACGAGGAGAGTGACACAGGCCCCCACGCACCCAATCTCATTGAAGAAGTGGATCTTGCTCTTGGGGAGGAAGAGCGCGGCGGCCATTGAATGTACGGGGGCGTCACCCCAGCGCTGAAAGTGCAGGAAAGTAGTGAGTATAGTATATCAGCATCACAGGGAAGAAAAGAAGAGAAGGAGGAGCATCATAGGGAAGAGAAGGAGGAGGAGAGGGGGGACAAATCGAGGTTCTGATCGCGCGGTCTGCGACGCAAAGCATACGCTGCACCATGCCCCGTTCGCGCCCGGCACCGGACATGCTCGCGCCTCGACACACAGGACGGCACCCAGGCGCCCGGCCACAGCTCAGCCGCACTAAACTTTCCGGCGCGGTAGCGGAGGTACTGCACAAACACATGTCTTCCAGACATCCGCCTGCCACGACGCAGCCACGTCTTCGCTCCTCCGGTGCATACGCCGCCGAGTAGCGCTCTCCCCGTAACTTCACGCGCGCGCAAATGCGCCCGTCTATATCCAATGCGCGGGATCGTCCACCGTCTGCGAAAGCACCACCGCGCCATACCAAACCCCGCAAGCACCAAGGCCGTAGCATTAAGTCCTGCCCGCTGCCACCCGGCGACCACACGCCAAATCCTGCTCGCCGAGAAGCGGTCTCGTTCATGCCCTGCCAGCTGGCCCCGCCGGACGGTCGCACCGCCATATAGAGGACGGAGGTCTCAGGCCACTACCAAGAATGTACTCTCCCTTCTGCAACGCGAGATCCCATCCTGTCCACCGTCAAACGGCTCAGACACCTGCACACACCACCTCATCGTGCGCCGCCCCGCCCGCCCTCCTGCCACAACACACGTTCTCTCTCGCGTCCCTGCCAGCCGCACCCCGGCCGTACACGTACACGCAGCACTCCGCCAGCAGCACAGGATACACTCGCCCGCCACGACACTGTCTCGTCCGCACTGGCCGGCTCCATTTATCGCCGGCCGCACACGACCGACACGCAGACATCCGCCGCCGTACGTCCATATCCACCTCAGTAGACCCTCCTTGCCTCTCCATGCCCGTGGGCACCGAGCCGCCCCAAGCCGCCTCGTCCCGCACACACGCCATTGCACGACGCGAGATGTAGTGAAATCGTCCCCATCCCGTTCAACCCAATCCAAGGCGGACGACTCAACGCAGCATGAAGGAGGCGACATCAATCTCCTCCCCTCATCTCCGCCTCGTCAGCACCCCGCGTCCTCTCATCTACTCGGGAAGTATGAGGAGGACGAGCCCATGCTGCGTGTACACTGCCCGCCCGCTGCGACCCTTCTGCAATCGCACCTCCCCCTCGATCCTTGGTCCACACACCGCCCATCCTTCCGAAACACAAAACACGAACGCACAAACCCGAAAAAAACGCACCTCATAATAAAACCCGCCCGTCTTGTCCAGAAACTCGAAAAACTTGGTGTACACCTCCCCGCGCCAGAAGTCGAGGTCGGCGATCTCGAAATTGGACCAGACTGGGGGTGGGGGTTAGTGAGTTGGCGAGGGGATAGAAGGGGAGGAGGAAGGGGAGGGATCAGGAAGGGGAGGGAGGGGAGTGGGGAGTGGGTGGAGAGAAGGAACGGCATGTATCGGGAGAAGTACGGAGAGCGATGAGGAGAGCGAGTGGAGGGACGGGGAGAGTGAGGAGAGGGATGGGGGGAGGGCATGGAGGAGGGCGGGATGGCGAAAGGGAAGGGAAGGGAAGGAGGGAGGGGCGACGAGGAGAGGGCCAGCGATGCAACGTAGGAATGGCGAACGGTTCCTTTCCATGTACGATGAGGAGGAGGTGCATGCTCGCGAGTGCCCTCTCCCCTCCCCTCCCTTCGCCGCCACTCCCCTCCCCTCAACGCCAGGGAAGAGTATCTCCAAGAGAGACGAGGATCGACGTGTAAAACCCCACTCACAATGACACATATTAAAGTCCTGCCCCCCGTTCTCGCTCAGGAAGCCCATCGCGTTGTCCGGCGCGACCGCGTCGGGGTTTTGTTTCATGAAGTCTGTGTGCGTCGCATATTAGCTCGGTGGTCGCGAACGATGAGGAGAGAAGGAAGCGCGATGAAAGCGAGGAGGAGAGAAAACGACAAAGCGCCCTCCTCATCACCCCAACAAGCGACTCTCCCCCGCCGCTCCCGAAAACAATACCCCGCAAAAAGCGCACTCCACGTCCCCGCCCGCCAAAAAAAAGGGCTCCCTCAAGAACGCGACTCTCCCTGCTGCGCCAGCGCCACCTGAGTCTGGCCTCCTCGCATTCTAACCTCTCACCCACCCGCCTTCTCTCCCTCCGAACAAAGCTTCCCCCGTCCGAAGGCCCCGAACGGAGGGCGAGCGCGCCCGCGCCTCCTTCCGCCCCGCCCCCAAAACCCCCCACAAAGCCCCGCGCACTCGCTTGTGTCCACAACGACTCGACGACCGCGTTTCTCCCCAACAAACAAAACGGAGGCTCACCTTTAACAGTATCCCAAAGCGTCGGGATCGTCGCGGACCACTCGTACAGCGCGATCGTGAACGCGTAGACCTTGCCCTGCGCGGCCATGTACTTGAAGGGGTCGAACGGGAGCGTGCAGTGGAAGGTGACGTCGGGTCTGCATTGACATCACTTAGTATGTGGATAGTCAAGGGTGTAGTGGACGCCAGCACGCACTCAATCCGCCAATACCACCGATACTTGAGCAGCAATTCGTGCTTGAAGAAGAAGCCCGAGTTGAAGCGGCACATGTTGCGGTACGAGACGGAGCCGGCGTAGATGATGCCCTGGTCCTCCATCTTCTTGCGGCCGGCGGCGGCGCGGGTCTCGTCGATCCAGTCGGGCTGCGAGAGTGTGTTAGTATCGCGGTGGGGTGGGTGGAAGCGGGCGAGGAAGAGGGAGGAAGGGAAGGGAAGGGAAGGGAAGGAGGGCAGTGGGTGGAAGTGTAGGGATGGTGGGAAAGAGGGACGCGGTGAGGTGCACTCGTGGCGGGCAGACGGTGCAAGACGGCGGGGAGAAGAGAAGCTAGAAGAAAAGGAGGGCAAGACGCACCTGGAACCACCAATCGTGCGGGGATAACGCCAAACTCCATCGGCGCGCGGCTCAGCGCGGATATACGTCTGCACCCGTGTCGCCAGTCTCGTATCCCTCGTCCAATGCAATCCAATGCAGTGAATGCAATAGAGAGAATACCGTACTCTTTAAACTCATCCATCCACGGTTCCTCATTGAGGAACACATACGGGTAGTTGTGGTCGCGGTAAAGCGGTCCTCGATGCTGCGGATGCTCTGCACCGCGCCGTTCATGTCCGAGTTACGCGCGAGCATCACGAAGGTCGCGTTGGCCCGTGTGGAGTTTGCCGTCCAGCTGCCCCCGGTGCCGGTGCTGAAGCTGGTGCCTTCATTGGTCACCGTGATGGGGTCGTACGGCGGGACGGCAGTGTCGGTGTACTTGGTGATGCTGGCGCCCTTGAAGAGGCCGGAGAGCGAGGTGGCGTTGCCGTAGGGGGCGTGGGTTGCGGAGAGGAGGAAGTGCAGGGAGAGGAGCAGGGACAGGAAGAGTACGAACACATTGTGAATTATATTTTTTGTTGGAGCGTGGGCAGCCTGGAGCAAGCACAGACAAAAGGGGAGCAGTAAAGCCGTGCTGGATTGGTCAGCAGCACCATTCACCACAAACGCGAAGATGCCCCCACATTGCTGCTCCGATATGTGCCGGCAACGCGACGAGTCACGACGAGGGGACTGAAATACAAGCTTAAGCTGGGTTGACAGCTAACGCCAAAACCCTAAAGCGCGTTTAAAAAAAGTCCTGCGGCAATTTCTGATGTCAATTACCTTTTCCAGTCCTCTGCTCCACACTGCTCCACCAGAAACGCGGTAAGTAAGCGATGCCAAAGAGCCCCGGGTGAGCTTTTTGGAAAGTGCTCTAGGGTTTTGGCGTTAGCTGGAAGGTTCACTGCATCGTCAATAAACCTGTCGGCATTTGGTCAGCATGCTACAGATCTTATTTTCAGGCTCGAGAACGGCAAGGAACCAAAAGTTTGAAGGCCAGGGCCTGGCCCTGAAGGGGTTGACTTCGCCGGTCGGAAACTGCAAAAGGATATCATGACTCTGTGACGACCTAGCCCCGAATCGAATAGGGACTCCCCGAATACAACACAAGAGCAGTATGAGATATTGTGGGTGTGCACCATACACCTCCAGGCCTCATCTTACTTATCTATCCTCAAATTGAACCTGCGTTTGAGGCCGTGAGGTGAAGCTCAAACCTTCCTCATCTCAAGTGGAAGTTCGGTCTGCAAAAAAAGTCGGCAGCCGAAAAGGCACAAATGAAAAGCAAGGCAAGTCTTTCCACCTGCAAATTGAACCCGAGCTCAAGGACGGCGACTCTTTCTTTCACTTCCGAATTCCTTGGCGAGAAAAAAAAAGTAAAAATTGAATGACAACAAAGAATCACCTGGCCCTGATTCGAACAGGGACTTCCCACCAAACTTTACCGGCATCTCACCCAAATTCTGTGGGTGTGCATCATACACCTCCAGGTCTTGTCCACCTTCAAATTGAACCTAGATGGACCTTGCAATTGCGGAACCTTTCTCTCTCATCTCAAGTCGCTCAGTGCGCAAAAAAAGTTTGTATCCTGGCCTAAAAGGCGCAAATAAAAAGCCGGGCGGGTCTTTCCACCTCTTTAAATTACAAATTAAACCCGAGCTCGAGGACGTAAACTCTTTCACTCTTGGCGAGCAGAAAAAAGTACCGTAACGCAAATATAATGAACCTGGCCCTGATTCGAACAGAGACCTCCCACGAAACTGGCAGCGAGGACCCTTGTAAATTCTGTGGGTGTGCACCATGCACCTCCAGGTCTTGTCCACCTTCAAATTGAACCTAGATGGAGCTCGCAATTGCGAAACCTTTCTCTCTCATCTCAAATTGCTCAGTGTGCAAAAAAAGTTTAGTCTGGCCTAAAAGGCACAAATGAAAAGCTGGGCAGGTCTTTCCACCTCCTTAAATGCAAATTAGACCTGAGCTTGAGGACGTAAACTCTTTCACTTTGGTAAGCAAAAAAAGTACCGTAACACAGAAATGTAGAATGAACCTGGCCCTGATTCGAACAGGACCTCCCACGAAACTGTCGGCGACTATCTGTGGAAATTCTGTGAGCATGCATCATACACCTCCAGGTCGTCTAAAGGCTAAACCTAGGAATTGAATCCGTCGAGGACGTGAAACTCTTCAGCACCGAACTGCTTGGGGAGCCAGAAAGTAATGGGAAAGGCAAAGAATGACATGGCCTTGATTTGAACAAGGACCTCCCACCAAACTCGCTACTACGGCCTATTCAATTCTGTGAGTGTAGGTGAGTGTGCGCCATACACCTCCAAGTCCTGTGTATAGTGTCCAGGGCAGGGTTTGAGGCATGAAGTCTTTCACTCCGAAATGTCCTATGAAAAATTTGAAATAAAAAAAGTGTCTGGGCAGGCCAAGACCTGGCCCTGGTTCGAACAAGGACCTCCCGCCAAACCTCACGAGAATCCCGCAGAATACAGCGCGGGTGTGTACCATACACCTCCAGGTCTTGTGCATATATGATTTGATGCAGGGTTTGAGATGTGAAGTCTTTCACTCTGAATTTATGTCCGGTGAACAAAAAAGTGTCTGAACGAGAAAGACCTGGGACACAAAGTTGCGTGAAGGAGTCTGGAGGTACAGTCAAAGCTGTCTTAACCATACTTCTCGGTGGAAGCCTTGGGGCATGGGTTATCACAGCCTATGGGTTTGAAAGGGGGGGGGAAATCGTTCAAAATATCCAAGACCTAAGTGTATGTAAAGTAATCATAGATAGACAAGTTTACCATTGTTCTGACCTCCTCGCAACGGGTTTCGGAAATTTTCCTTCTGCTTTGAGTCAAGCCGGGAGATTCCCCGCTCATAGTCGGATGCCGTCTCGAGGTTGTGTAGAGTCAGGGCTTCTTCATCCACATGGTTTGCTTGATTGTCAAGCCAATCTGCATTCTCCTCAGAGATCTTCTCGCTTTGTTTGAGACATTCCAGTAGAGCATCCTTTCGCTTTTTTACATGTTTTTGAATACAGTAAGACCCTTTCGAAGGATCTCAAGAGACATTGCCAGATTTCTTTGTTTATTGGTGCCGAGCGGGATCTACACTTGATCTACACAGCATGATGCAATGTGCAACAAGAACTACTTGTCGACGCAACTCAGGCGACACACCAATTTTGAATGCAAGAATCAACAAAATTTTCCTAAATTATGGGTTATGGCCTCAGAAAAATCTATGGATTATGGGATAGCAAAATGTTATGGGTTTTAAGCAGGAACACTGCTGGTGAGCGGCCAAAATGTAGCTGAGCCGCTGTTTATGGTGCCCCGGTTCAAACTTCAAATTCAACTTGAGGTAGGGATTATGCATGCCATCAAGGGCAATTAATCTATCCCATTATATTGAGCGGAAGCACCTATATTCGGCATGGTGTTGAAGTACTGCCCATCCTCCCGTAACTGACATGATAACACTGGCTTCAAATGGATTAGGGTTCCGACGTACAAGGTCCAGACCAACGACATGCGGAAGACAGGTCGCCGATGCGTGTTTTTAGATTACTCCACGAAACACAAGCTTAGTCGCGAATTCAATTGGCCATTATCAATTCGTTAATAAGCCCTTTTTCTCTGAATCAGCGTTCAGCAAGCATGCCAGGCCACTACCGGTCATGATAAAACGGGGCTACATATGAGCATGGAAACATCTTCGAACCCACACCCACAAATATCTGGAAAAGATGTCTACCTCGGTATGTTTTCAACGCCTCCACTACCCGAAGCGCTAACTGACCAAGTCTCGGGTATGGACTCGCCGCCGCCATCACAGCACGCCCCAACACAATTGTTTTTTGCGAGAGCACGGGATCCTACCGCCCATTGACAATCAGTAAAAGAGCTCACAGTCAAGCACCCCAACGTACATTCTGTGAAGCTCACCTCGGGCGACAAGGTCGATAACAAGGCGGCAATTGCCGAAATACAGAAAACTGCCAAGCAGCTTGACGTTGTCATCGCCAACTTCAGGTATGTGCTTGGTTCGCTTTATCAGACTAAGATACCATTTTTTAAATGTTTCCCCATGGATTGCAGACTACTACGGACCGCTCGTTACTACAACCCTCTCTGAGTTCCGGGAAAACTAGGAGATCAACACGCTTGGCTTGATCGTTCTATTCCAGACCATGAACACGCTACTTTCCGCGTCGTCCACTGGTGCACCAAAATTTATATACATCTCCTCGAGCACCGGCTCCATCCATCGCTACATGAACATGAGTGCTAGCGCATCCGTTTCCTCGAAGACCGTGGCGAACTTCCTCATAAAGGCGCTCAACGTTGAGAACCCATCGCTCATCACATTGGCGATCTCTCCTTGCTGGCTTGCTACTGGCGGTAACGAGGGGTGCGGCCAGAAATGGCCTCGGCAGCATCCAGCAGGCGCCAGGGAAAGTGGAGGATGGTGTTGCGGGGATCTTGTCGTGTATTGACGGGGCGACAAAGGAAAAGAGCAGTGGTAAGATTCTGGAACTACCAAGTCTCCAACGATGGAAATCCTTGGGACATCAACACGGATGAGGTGCCGTGGTAGAGTCAGTAAATCGGTTAGCTCGAATATATATACAATATAGCGTGAGTCTTGGGCAAGACCGAGAACAGCGAACCTTGGCAAAAGTTCAACAACCATATTTTCGTCCTCACAAGGTTTCAGGTCGACGAGTTGGTTACATTCGCGCATGTCCACACGAATCTGACTCCACAAAACCCAGTCAACATTCGGGGAGATTTATTTCCAATTTAATTGCGAAACCATTCTCCGCACATTTGAGCTTTGTACACACTTCCTTCAACTTGAATGGCATAGCTCCAGTTACTTCCTCAATAGATAGGCCTTGGAAAGACTGAGATAACCACAACGAAGTATTGAGAAGTAATTGTGTACATCCAACATCGACTCAAACAAAAATGTCGCCACGGCAATCTGTCGCAGTATAAATAGAACACGGGAACATATGACATTCCCTCGAGAAGCAACGCGTTCAAGCGATTAAACTACTTGACTTGTAATCTTGACCGCCATTTTGTTCCAGTCCTGTCTACTAGATTGATGTTGCGTTTTGATCATCATCTCGGCACATCGCACCCAACCACTCTTCGCAATGTCTCGCCTGCGATGTCAATGAGCGCGACATAATTGTAATTGTTCATCAAACTCACTCGGTCCCGTAGGCCACTCGCAGTTCTCAACCCAGATTTCGCGTAGGTTCGGGAGGCTTTCGGTGTTGAGTTCGGTAAAGAATCGCTCCATTCAGCGATCTCGTTCTTGGCCCCGGGACACAAAATGCAGTTGGTATGAAGTATGGCAGAGGTTGGGACGTACATATTCCTGCGGACAGAGGATGCCTCGAAGATCATTCCCACCAGCGACATAATCGGTTCAGAGAGGGTAGAGATCATCGGCATCTGGAGGACGATACTGGTTTCATCAACACGAGAACACTCGACGTGGTGTAGGAAAATACCCCGAGGATAGAGAACGAGCGGAGATTTGGGCAAACTTTCAATACCCTGCTCTCCATGATGGAAAGGAAATAACTCGAAACGTGAAGTTCGGAGTCAATTTAGGACCATGAGTCTCGAGAAATATTTCAGAACTTGACGAGTCGCAGGAGAGTATAACACGTCGGAGAGATGGTAACCTATCGAACATTAAAGTAAAAAAGAGGGAAGTAGACAGCACGCACTTCATTTGGGATAACACAGTCATGAAGGATGTGCTCGCTGATGAAATCCGCAGCTTCTCCAAGCTCGGTAACCCGTGGGCAGATTGCATTCGGTACCCTCGAGGAAGGTGGTGGAAGAATTCCAGATCAAAGTTCGCAGTGCAGTCAGGCCGGCGAATATGTTTGCCGAGGCGACTTGGTATGTATGAATTTGGGTAAAGCATTCACGTAAGGTGGAGCCTGAACACTGGGCCATCGCCTCAAAAGCATTCCACGAAATCAGTCCTTCCTTGTCGGCGGAAAACGTGTCGCTGGCAAGATCTTTGTTGCCACCGAATCGTGGGAGCCCACTTGTTCGCGAAAAGGATAGCGAGCATCGGATTGGTTCCAAACTCATGGTCAATGGAGCTCCAGTTATTGGATGACCAGACTTCGAACGTGGGGGCCGAGTGACGGGTTACGCGAAAGAGCAGAAGCGAAGCTGGGCACGGCCGAAGATCGTCTCAGCATCACATGAGCACAATAGGAAGGCAGTCCGAGTCGCTGAGGGAAATGCATCAGCATAATACGAGAAATGTTTTTGACACCAACAACAGCGGGACCCTGCGAGGGATGTCTTTCCATTTGACATCGTTGGCGAGTTCCGGGACAGACATCGCGAAATGCAAAACACGAGCCCAAATCTTATCATGTACGTCCTCCGGTGCGCCAGCCAGAGGGGTGAAGGATGGATTTAGGGATGGAGCGATAAGGGGGAGCTCTAAGGCGGGTTTCCGAGTGTCCGCGTTCAAGCTCGTCTATCCGATTCCTCCGCGTTTTGACGTTGCAAATATACTATCCCGTCTCCCATCTCTCGCCCTCTCCCACTGCTTGAATACGATCTGACGCATGGAACCGTGAACACGGGAAAAGCATGATATTTCCTCAAGAAGCAGGATGCAAAACATAGGTAGTCGTGCAGACAATTAAACTACTTGACTTTTAACCTCGGCCGCCATTTCGTCCCAGCCATGTCCAGCAGGTTGATGTTGCACTCGAGCAACATTTCGGCCCACCGCACCCAAGGGCTTTTCGCAATGTCACAGCCTGTGAATAGTGAGTGGGACACTGTGACACAAGGAAATATTTCAGAGTACTCACTCTGTCGTCGGCCACATACAGGAATGAGCCGTTATTTCACGCACCTGCGGGAAGTTTTCAGGTTCAAATCCGTCGAAGAATTGCCCCCATTGACGACCTCGTCCTTGGACCTACCACGAAAATCAGCCAGTATTGAGAATGAATGAAAGAATTGGGGACATACAGATTCCTAGACCTCCAGTAGTCTGGTACGTCCAAGATAATTTTGACGAGGGAGGTAACCGTGCTAGGTGGGTCGAAATAACTGATGTCTGGAGCTTCGTGCTAGTCCTCGTCAGCACTGTGAACGTTCCACACTAGGCATGGAGCATACCCCAAGGATTAAGAGCGAGCAGAGATTTGGGCAAAGTTTGAATATCTTTGCTCCCAGGGTGTCAAGGTTGTCCTCCGAAAGGTTGAGGTCGGCCAGTTTGGGACCATGGGCTTTCAGCAATGTTTCAAGTCCGGGATTGGTCGAGTCATCGCCGGAAAGCACAAGGACATCGGAGGGACTGCAACCTATGGACCAACCGTTTACACAAGAAAAGGGGGTAGATAACACGCACTTCATCTCGGATAATACAACCATGAATGATGAGCTCATGGACGTTATCCGTAGCTCTTCTAAGTTTTCGCAACCTGTTGGCCGGCACGTTCGCTACTCTGAAGGCTGTCCGCGAATCCCATCCCAAGGTTCGCAGAGCAGTAAAGCCATCGAATATGGTTGCCGAACTTGAAGTGCTCTGACGGTTTGTCATTCGCACATGGCATTCACGTAAGGTGGAGCCTGAACACTTAACCATCGCCTCGAAAGCGTCCCAAGAAATCGATTTTTCTGTCTCGCAGGACATGTCGTCGGCGGGATTGTTCTCGCGGCCACCGAATTGTACGAGCCCAGTGGTGCGAGAAAATACTGCCAGCATCGTATCGCTTCTGAGGTCGGCGTCGGTTCTGAAGTCGAAACCTAGCTCATCAGTAGATGATTCATCTTTGCTGTCCCAGAACTGGTCGATGTAAGTCCCAGTATTCGGCGACCAGGCTACGAACATGTGGGCTGATTGAGGGGTCGCTCGATAGAACTGCAGCGAACTTGGTAAGAGCCGCAGATCCCATCAGCACCACATGAGCATAATAGGAGGACAGTCCGAGTCGCTGTGGGAATTGCATCAGTATAATACGAGAAAATATTGTTGAAAGGACGTGCGTGAAATGTTTTCCGACACCAACAACAGTGGGAGCCTGCGAGGGACGTCTTTCAATTTGACATCGTTGGTGAGGTTCCGGGACAGACAATCACGAAATGCAAACACGAGCCCAGACTTGTCATATAACGTCCTCCGGAGCGTCAGCCAGAGGGGTGAAGGATGGATAGAGGGACGGGGCGATTAAGGGGGAGCTCCAACGCGGATTCCGGCTGTCTGGGTTCAAGTTCGTCTAATGTCCTGTATGTATTCAATTTGAACAACGAGCATCGGTGTAGATGGAAAACGTACCGAGTGATCTTGCCAGTAAATTTCAAAGTGCCATGAGCTTTGGTTCGTTTTTGAAGCGTGGTAGGTAATGCGTCCGCTCATACTGTTCGAGCGGCTCTTTGATGTAGATGACTTTAAGAGGGCATTCCTTGAACATATCATAGGCCCACAGCGAAGTGCTAACACGAGGGATCAAGAGTGTGCAACCGTTTAGACTTGATCAAGGGTGAAATGACTTTTCGGGCCCGATCCGTTGTCTGAACAAACGGGCAGTCAAAAACGGTCTGAAAAAAAAAACCAAGTAAGCAATAACATAGCTAGCAACGAGGAAAGGCATACCAGGCGGTCCCACCGGGAGATTGATTTTGCTAGAGCATCTAACAACTGCGAGACCATTTTGTTCTCTGGTGGCTTACGAGAGAGGTCCCACAGAATAAGGCGGTTGGGATTAAGCAGTGAAAGGCCCTTGCATAATCCACTGGAGTTATCTGAGGAATAAATTTCAAGGGAAACGAAGAGGTCGGAGATGTTGGGCGAGGATTGCAATATAGTAAGCATGGGCGTCCCATATCCACCTTCAACCCTGAGCTTCTTGATGAACTGTCCCAGCTCCTTATTCCCTGCCAGAGCCAAACTGAGCGCTTTCGCTGAGCCTTGGACCGGAGGATGACGACGTTATAAAGGAGGGGCGTCGAGACGCGAAGCCATGATTTGCAGACGAGAAGGTAGGCGGAGGTGGATTCGGAGTATTTGCAAAGGGGGAGACCTTGCTGGTATCACTGAATATTTCGTCGGAGACCTTCAACGCGGGTGAAAGGATCTCTGAGATAATCTCGTCCGGGAGCGAGTGGTCCGACATGGGGAAGCTGGGAGTAACTCGATTAAACGAGGTCGTTCATAATGGTCCCGTGCTCACCTAGGAATTGGTTTCAACTGAATAGCACTTCAACGCTTCGACTCGTTCGAGGACAACAAGGGAGTGGCAAGGCAGTGGCAGACGCGTGATGTCACGTACACGTGGTGTGATTTTGCTTGGTAACAGTTGGACGCGTCACATCATACTTGATGACCACACCGACAGGCCAGGAGGAAATCTGTCGATCCCAGCAGATCTTTACCTTGGAAACTTTTCCTCCCACGTATGCAATATATGTTTTTCTCCATTTTTCTTTCGCATCTCTCGCTCCCGCTTGCTTCTGGAAGTTTGAATTGGATAGGCTAGCAGGGATCTCGACTGGAAATACCTAAACTGCCCTTGCGAAACTCGTCCGCGAAGATCAAACATGGTGAACAACGTTGACGTACTCAAACCAAATCTGGAGGGACTATCTTCCCGAGTGCTGCGGAATATAATTTGAAGACAAAGATGGATGAGATGCCAATCTTTACGGAGACTGATGAGTGGAACGCGGGAAAGCATACAATTTCTCAAGAAGCGAGACAAAACTGAGGTAGCCGTGCAGACGACGAAACTATTTGACTTTCAATCGCGGCCGCCATTTCGTTCCATTCCGGTTTACCAGATTAATGTTTCGTTTCATCATCATCTCGCCCCACCGCGCCCAACTACTCTTCGCAATCTCGCGCCTGCAATCAATAAATTGAGCGCGACACGTCGTTGCAAGTATGTCATCGCACTCACTCGGTCGTGGGCCACTCGCAGTACTCGACCTTCATTTCGCGCAGGTTCGGAAAGCTTACGGGGTCAAATTCCGTAAAGAACCGTTCCCATTCAGCGATCTCCATCTTGCCCTAAGATACAGAATGCGGTGGTATTGACAATGGGAGGGGTTGGAACATACATACATATGGCTATCCTTGCGGGACTGTGAGGCTTCGAAGACAATTTCTACGAGCGACGTAACCGGTTCCGGGAGGCTGAAAGAAACGGCCTCGGGACGGCCGTACTAGTCTCGTGAGCACTGGGAATAATCCACACGAGGTGTTCGAACATACCCCAGAAATAGAGAGCGTACGGAGATTTGGGCAAAATTCGAGTATCTTAGTTCGAAGGGTTGCGTGCGAAACGTAGAGCTCGGTCAATTTGGAACCATGACTCCTAAGAAGCGTCTCGGTACTCGGGACCTCCAGAAATCACCACCGTCGGAGATAAGGTAACCTGTGGAACGTTGAAGTAGGAACGAGGGAAAAGACAACACGCACTTCATCCGGGACATCACAAGCATGAACGATGGGCTTGCCGACGAGATCCGCAGCTCCTCCAAGTTCGGTAACCCGTCCGAAGATGCATTCGGTACGTCAACGAAAGTGGTGGAAGAGTCCAATCCAAGGCTCGTAGTGCGGTCAAGCCGGCGAATACACTTGCTGAGGCCAATTCGCGTGTGTCGATTCGTGCAGCACAATCACGTAAGCTGGAACCCGACAACCGAGCCATTGTTTCGAAAGCATCCCAGGAAATCGATCGTTCGACGTTGAAGGAAAACCGCCCGATGGGAATGTTCTTGTTACGACCGAATCGTACGAGCGCACCCGTTCGCGAAAGCACAGCGAGCATCGGATCGGCCCCAACTGACTCATCGACTTCGACTTCGACTTTTGATTGTTCATCGTCAACATCCGAGTCCGAGTCATCGCCAAGGAATTGCAAGTATTCAACGGCCAGACTACGAACGTAGGGGCCGATTGACGGGTTGCGCGAAAGAGCCGAGGCGAAGCTGGGCACGGCGGAAGACCGCTGCAGAAATACATGTGCACACATTGAGGGCAGTCCTAGTCGCTGTGGAATTAAATCAGCGTTAATGCGGAATATTGGTGGATCGATGTACATAAATGTTTTTGATACCAACAATAGCGGTAGCTTGGGAGGGACACCTCCCATAGTAGGATTATAGGCGAGCTCCGGAACGGACATGGCGAAGTATAAGACACGGGCCCAGATTTGATCGCGTACGTCCTGCGGCGCGCCAGCGAGAGGGATGAAGAACGGATTGGTGACAAGTGGAAGTTCCGGAATGGGTTCCGGTGGACTGGCGTTGCTGCACAACATACTAATTCAGCAAACACTTGCGTATCTGGATAGGGGACCTACGGCCAGTCGACAAATTTCAAAAGCCGTCTTAGCTCGGGGTCTTTCTCCAAGCGTAGGTCCCACCGGTTCCGCTCCGACGGCAGCGGCGGCGTTTTGACGTGTATGGTTTCCAAAGGGCATTGCTTGAACATATGGTAGGCCCATGCTGCACTACTGACGGTAGAGATCGCAACTGTGTGTAACCGTTTAGATTTGGCCAAAGGTGAGAAAACCGGTTCGAACGATTCGATTCCGACGTGAGCGTCCACGGGGAATCAAAAGCACGCTGACAGAGAACATGAGCCCAAGATTGGAAAACAACGGATATAATACCAAGCGGTCCCACTTGGGGATTGATTTTGAGAGAGCGTCCAACAACTGTGAGACCATTTTGTTCTCTACCAATTTGCCACGGCGCTCCCGAAGAATAAGGGTAGTAGGGTTGATCAATTCAAGGCCTTTGCATAGCCCGTTGGTGTTATCTGTGGAATAAATCTCAGGGAGACGAAGAGGTCGGAGATATTCGGGGAGTGCTTCAGAATAGCAAGCATCGGCGCCCCATATCCACCCTCGACCCTCAGTTTCTTGATAAACTGTCCCAGTTCTTCATTCCCAGACAGCGCTAGACTGAGTGCTTTCGCCTGAGCCTTGGACCGGAGGATGACCACATTATAAAGGAGTGGCGTCGCGACGCGAAGCCATGATTTGCAAACGAGGAGATAGGCAGAGGTGGATTCGGAATAGTTGGAAAAAGGGGAGACCGCGCTGGTATCGCGGAATATTTCGTCGGAGACCTTCAACGCGGGTGAAAGGATCTCTGAGATAATTGGGGGAGCTTGCGACCCCGATCTATCAAGGTGGTCCGATTTGCGTGTCACGTGAAGAAACGACGGTTTGGCTTTGTTTACTAAGTCACGAGATGATTCGCACAGCGCTGCCACGCAGCGCCGGTTCGTTTCGGCCGAAATCTATTTAGAGACCGATATCTCACGAGTTGATTCACACGACAAGATGTGCCGCCGCTTCGCTCCGGCAGCCTAAGAGGTGAAGGGAAGAATAAATTGCATCTAAGCTTAGGGATCCAGGGAAATACAGCACTGTAAGAACTAATGAAAGATCAGAAATTACAGGAGGCGCGCTCAACCTAGCAACATTTGCAGATTTGAGTGATCTTGCAAAAGGAAATTTGCATACTGCAAGTAAATACTGGCGTATTTCTGAGCAAAAGTTGTGGATGGTCGCAAGTGTGATCATTTACGAAGCAATAAGTGGCCATAATGAACAGGCTGTCCCAAAAAAGCCAGTTCTCAAGTGAATTTGACTGGTAATACCCTTGAGAATATTATTGGTAGATCCTAAGGATTCCCAAAGTAGTGCCAAAACTGTCCAAAAACGACGAGGGATAGGGTTGAAGACAGCCGAAATAGTTCGAATAGGATGCCGCAAAGACATGTGAGTTCACCCATGGTAAGAGATTGAGATAGAGCTCGACACAAATGATCTGATAACTTCCAGTGGAGCAGAGGACCAGATGGTTGAGGGCACATTCGGAACGAGTACCAGTCAAGAAGACATTGAGGACGGTTGAATTCAAGAGCCAAGAGCAAAATGATTCAATAGAGAGTGGGCGGTTGCAGAAATTGGATTGCCTGTGAAACTTGGGGGCGTAAATTCAAAGGGGAGCGGGCAAATGCAGTGACAGCAAAGGCCGGAAACTGTCTTTTTATCTTCGCCACGGGGATACGGCCAGAGTGAGAGAAATTGAGCGGGCTTGCAGCACAGTGAGAAGAATACTGCGGCACAGTGAGAAGGATACTGCGAATCGGAAATGTGAACGAACATCTGAAGAATAAATGGGGCAAGACTGCAAGAGCTCAACCACGAGACGGGAGGCAGGAAACAGAGAAGAGCCTGGATGGGGAATATACCACAGCCGAGCGAGTCAAAGAAGGGAGAAGGAGAAATATGTCCATGCTGACGCGGCGCCCAGAATGATAGGATTTTGCAGATGACAGAACTGGAAAGTCACTGTCAAGGACACAGTTACCTCTTACCCTTGCATGGGCTATTGCAATTCACAAGAGTCAAGGAATTACTCTTGAAAAAGCAACAATTGACATTGGCAACAAGGATTTCTCTTCTGGCCTGTTTTATTTCTAGAGTCAAAACACTTCGCGGCATAGCTTTCCGGAAATCATTTGGGTGGGCCCGGTTGCAAAAACCAGTTACTGAATCAATGAGGATGCTAGAGCAGAACACTGCCCACTGGGCTGGACTTGGTTTTCTGTTAGATACTTATGGTATGGACCTTAGCGAGTATGTATTCAATGTTAATTGAAAGTAGTAAATCTTCATAATTCACAAATCATAACTGGAACTCTGTATTAGCGAGCTCCCCTTACGTATCCGGGCACCGGAATACAAACATATTTCGTCCGGGAGCGAATGGTCCGACATAAGGAAACCTGAGGGGGGGGGGGGGAGCTGAACCTCCTCGAGGACGCGGGGAGTTGCGGACAAAGGAAATGTGTGACAGACGCGTGCGTCACGTTCGCACGTGCTCTCAATATCCCATGCTCCCAGCCACCTTCCATGGCGCCCCTCGCACTTGCGTCTTGGGCATTTTCATACGCACTGCTGCTCGCTATAATTACACCATGTCCGGCACTCTATATATGTAAGTAGTATCCTCCCTTTCCTTCCTCCCCGAGCTTTCTCTACTCCGGGCCTCCGAGCTTTTGGTAAAGATATGTAGATTAGGTCCCGCCGTATGTGATGACGAAGCTACTGGAATATCCGATCCCACTGGTGTTGGCACGAGTATGGGCCGTAGTCTGGAGAAGAGGCGGTTCGTTAGCCTCATTCGTGCGGGTGGGGATGTCGAGAAGGGAAATATAGACAAGCAACGGAGCGGTACAAGGCGTGTGAAGACGAGAGGGCACCTGTCCTCGTCGTCTCAGGTCCGGAGCAGGTAAAGACCTCATGCCAAAGCCACAAGGCCAAAGGGAGGTAGGGACGTAAATGGCAAGCACGAGACGGCGCAAGCGCGTGGGGGTGTGTACCCCGCAAGCGACAGGATAACGGGAAGTAAGACGGCCCATTATCCCATCCTCTTGTATTTGCCTTGGCCCTCTCATCCCCCGGAGCGAAACAAGCACACGCAGGGAGCCAGTGGCGGACCTCTTGGTAACCGAAAACAAAGCCCGATGGCGGGGTGGCGTCGCCCCGCAAGCGAGCGTCTCGCGCTCATCCCAGCGTGTCGTCTCATCCTCTCCTTCGTCGCCCATCCACCCAACAAAAACAGAACCGAGAGCCCAAAGAACGAAACCGGACCCGCAAGCCAAAAGAAACGCGACCCACCATGTGTCCGCCCCTGATCGCAGCTGCACATCCCCGCGCGCCAAATGGTGTCGTCGGTCGGGCAGTGGCTGTTTGGCGGGTGTTCGTACTGCGAGTCGAGTCGTTCATCAGCATATGGTATAGAAAGAAAGAGAGGGGGAGGACGGCGAGGTCCAATGAAGTGGTTTGGCGTGGATGGGGAGAGGAGAGAGAGAGGAAGGGGAGCAGAAGAGCAGGGAGGGCGGGTATTAGGAATGTGGGGACGAGGAGAGTGACACAGGCAGAGAGCGCCCCACGCACCCAATCTCATTGAAGAAGTGGATCTTGCTCTTGGGGAGGAAGAGCGCGGCGGCCATTGAGTGTACGGGGGCGTCTCCCAGCGCTGAAATTGCAGGAAAGTAGTTAGTATAGTATATCAGCATCACAGGAAGAGAAGAAGGAGAGAGGGGGGAAAATCGAGGTTCTGATCGCGCGGTCTGCGACGCAAAGCATACGCTGCGCCGTGCCCCGTTCGCGCCCGACACCGGACATGCTCGCGCCTCGACACAGGACGGGCCCAGGCGTCCGGCCACAGCTCAGCCGCACTAAACTTTCCGGCGCGGTAGCGGAGTGCTGCGCAGACACATGCTTCCAGACATCCGCCTGTTATGAGCCCCGTCTTCGCTCCTCCGGTGCGTACGCCGCCGGGTAGCGCTCTCCCCGTAACTTCACACGCGCATATGCGCCCGCCCTATATCCAATGCGCGGGATCGTCCACCGTCTGCGAAAGCACCACCGCGCCGTACCAAACCCCGCAAGCACCAAGGCCGCAGCATAAGTCCTGCCCGCTACCACCCGGTGACCACACGCCAAATCCTGCGCTCTTCGCGCCCGCCCTCTCGCCGAGAAGCGGTCTCGCTCGTGCCCTCCCAGCTGGCCCCGCCGGACGGTCGCACCGCCCTATAGGGACGGAGGTCTCAGGCGACCACCAAGAATGTACCCTCCCTTCTGCAACGCGAGATCTCATCCCGTCCACCGTCAAACAGCTCAGACATCTGCACACACCACCTCCGCCCGCTCGCCCGCCTGCCACAACACACGCTCTCTCTCGCGTCCCTGCCAGCCGCAACCCTGCCGTACATGTACACGCAGCACTCCACCAGCAGTACAATACACTCGCCCGCCACGACCTGTCTCGTCCGCGCTGGCCGGCTCCATTTATCGCCGGCCGCACACGACCGACACGCAGACGTCGCCGCCGTACGTCCATATCCACCTGAGTAGACCCTCCTTGCCTCCATGCCCGCGGGCACCGAGCCATCTCGTCCCGCACACACGCCATTGCACGACGCGCATGTAGTGGAATCGTCCCCGTCCCGTTCAACCCAATCCAAGGCGGACGACTCAACGCAGCATGAGGGAGGCGCCATCGATCTCCTCCCCCATCTCCGTCCAGCATCTCCTCGGGGGTATGAGGAGGACGAGCCCATGCTGCGTGTACACTGCCTGCCCCGCGACCCTTCCGCAATCACATCGCCCCCGATCCTGGCCCCACACCCCATCCTTCTGAACACAAACACAAAACACAAAACACGAAACCCAAACCCGAAAAAAACGCACTCATAATAAAACCCGCCCGTCTTGTCCAAAACTCGAAAAACTTGGTGTACACTCCCCGCGCCAGAAGTCGAGGTCGGCGATCTCGAAGTTGGACCAGACTGGGGTGGGGGTTAGTGAGTTGGCGGGTATAGAAGGGGAGGGAGAAGGGAGGGAGCAGGGAGGGGAGTGGGGAGTGGGTGGAGAGAAGGAACGGCATGTATCGGGAGAAGTACGGAGAGCGATGAGGAGAGCGAGTGGAGGGACGGGGAGAATGAGGAGAGGGGGGGGGAGGGCATGGAGGAGGGCGGGATGGCGAAAGGGAAGAGAAAGGAAGGAGGGGAGGGCGACGAGGAGAGAGGGCCAGCGATGCAACGTAGGAACGGCAAACGGTTCCTCTCCATGTACGATGAGGAGGTGCATGCTCGCGAGTGCCCTCTCCCTCCCTCCCTTCGCCGCCACGCCCCTCCCCTCAACGCCGGGAAGAGTATCTCCAAAAGGACGAGGATCGACGTGTGAAACCCGACTCACAATGACACATATTAAAGTCCTGCCCCCCATTCTCGCTCAGGAAGCCCATCGCGTTGTCCGGCGCGACGCGTCGGGGTTTTCTTTCATGAAATCTGTGGGGCGTGCATTTGGTCAGTATGGCAGTACGGCATCGAAGGATGAGGGGAGAAAACGACAAAGTGCATGCAGCAGGGCCCTCCCCATCACCCGAGAAGCGAATCTCCCCCGCCCCCGCCCGCGTCCCGAAAACAAGGCGTCACAGGCTCCCCACAAAAACGGTGAAGGACGGTACCGAGGGAGGTCCTCCTCCCCCCCCCTCCCCTCCCTCTCCCTAAAACAAAGCATCAACTCACCTTTAACAGTATCCCAAAGCGTCGGGATCGTCGCGGACCACTCGTACAGCGCGATCGTGAACGCGTAGACCTTGCCCTGCGCGGCCATGTACTTGAAGGGGTCGAACGGGAGCGTGCAGTGGAAGGTGACGTCGGGTCTGCGAATTGGCGTCGACGTCAGTACGGCAGAGGGGGGTTATTGGACGAGGTGTGAGGAGAGGAGGGAGGGGGGGAAGGAGGAGAAGGGGAAGAGGGGATGGAGCGGAGGGGTAGGCGGGAGGCAAGGGAGTGGGAGTGGGAGCGGGACTGGGGAAGAGGAGAATAGAAAGGGGAGCAGCGGAGGGGTAGGCGGGGTCGAAGGCAAGATCGAGGGAGGCGAGGGAGTGTGAGAAGTGAGGAGCGGGGAAAAGTGAAGGGGAAGCAGGGGAGGGAGGGCGGAAGGGGGAGGAGACGAAGGGAGGGGAGAGGGGGAAGGGAGGGGAGAGGAGGGGAGGGAGGGGAGAAGAGGCGAGGAGGGGAGAGGAAGCAGAGGAAGGGGAGTGGGAGGTAGCGGCGAAGGGAGGGAGGCGAAGTATGAGGAGACGGAAGAGTCGCCCCGTCCGCCGCGCCTCCCCCGCGAAACCCGCAAAATCTCATAACACGGCGAGGAACGCACGACAGCAGAGAACAAATGCATAACACACAGCACTCACTCCCCAATACCACGATACTTGAGCAGCAATTCGTGCTTGAAGAAGAAGCCCGAGTTGAAGCGGCACATGTTGCGGTACGAGACGGAGCCGGCGTAGATGATGCCCTGGTCCTCCATCTTCTTGCGGCCGGCGGCGGCGCGGGTCTCGTCGATCCAGTCGGGCTGAGTGAGTGTGCGTTAGCATCGCGGTGGGGTGGTGGGAAGCGAGCGAGGAAAGAGGGAGGAAGGGATGAGATGGGAAGGGGAAGGAAGGAGGGGCAGGGGGTGGAAGTGTAGGGTGTGGAAAGAGGGAGGGTGGAAGGAGGGACGGGTGCATGCGAGCGAGGAGCAGGGACGGTGGAGGGGTGAAAGGGTAGGAAAGGTTGGGTGGGAAGGGGAAAGGAAGGGAAAGGGAAGAGGGAGAGCGAGCGACGGAAGGGGAGCGGGAGGGGAGGGGCGGTGCCTCGCATGCGCAGTGAGGTGCACGCGTGGCGGGCGGACGGTGCAGACGGCGGGGAAAAGAGAAGATAGAAGAAAAGGAGGGCAAGACGGACCTGGAACCACCAATCGTGCGGGATAACGCCAAACTCCATCGGCGCGCGGCTCAGCGCGGATATACGTCTGCACCCGTGTCGTCAGTCTCGTATCCTCGTCCAATGCAATCCAATGCAGTGAATGCAATGAAAGAGATACCGTACTTTTTAAACTCATCCGTCCACGGCTCCTCATTGAGGAACACATACGGGTAGTTGGTCGCGGTTAAAGCGGTCCTCGATGCTGCGGATGCTCTGCACCGCGCCGTTGACGTCCGAGTTGCGTGCGAGCATCACGAAGGTCGCGTTCGCTCGTGTGGAGTTTGTCGTCCAGCTGGGGGCCCCGCCGCCAGTGCTGGAGCTGGCGCCTTCATTGATGACGGTAATAGGGTCGTACGGGACGGCGGGGTGTCGGTGTACTTGGTGGTGCTGCCACCCTTGAAGAGGCCGGAGAGCGAGGTGGCGTTGCCGTAGGGGGCGTGGGTTACGGAGAGGAGGAAGTGCAGGGAGAGGAGCAGGCGAGGACGAAGAGGACGTAGCGCAGAGGCTTGTTCATGCCATATGCGGACAAGTCAATCCAGTGGCTGTAAAGAATAGAGTTGAAGCCAGTACAAGGAGAGAATAGCGCCCAGCAAGTAGTAGTCGTTCAAGAGAAAGCGGTCAAATAGCCCGATCACAATCGCATGATCGGTGATCTGCACCCGCTACCAACCCGCTACCACCGACCGACTCCGCACGACGAAAAAAACAAAAATCTGAACTAGTACTGGTTTTGAACTATTTTCTGACGGCGAATAGATATCAAACATCAACTGCCACGTCAACTCTCCTCCCTCTCATAACGTCGGCTACAGCAGCCCCATCCCACATGCTGGAAAGCAAACACCGAATTAATATGAAAAAAAAAATATCTCACATCTCACGGTGTCAGCCCCGAATCGAACGGGCCCTCCCACCGAACTCTCAGGTCTCGAAGAATATCTAAGTGTTGCGGGGTGCGCCATGCACCTTCAGGTCTTCTCTTTCTCCAATTCGAACCAGGTTGAACGGTTGCATCCAATTTCTTCCTGAAATGCAATTCTACAACAGGCACCACTCCATTGTTCAAAACATCCACTTAACTAGTTTGCAAAGATGAGTCCATTCCGTTGATGTCGGCTCTCTTCCTCCCAAGTCCCAACCAACACCCACTCTAGTTGCTCCAGTCATGATCAAAGAAGGGACGGAGCAAGAGTGAAAAAAAAAACCCCGCAGCAGAGGACAACAAAAAATTCTGAGCGGCATTTTCCCATCTATGACCTGGCCTCGATTCGAACGAGGGCCTCCCACTGAACTCTCAGCTTACACGAATTGTCAAGTGCTGTGGGTGTGCACTATGCACCTCCAGGTCTTCTTTGTCTTTAACTCGAGCCAGGCTGAGCAGTCCCATTTTCTCGTCCCCGCAATCACAGACAGACCTTTGCCCCAGCACCACTTTATAGTATAGTTCAACCTCTCTGGCAAATTCCTCTGTAAAAGATAGGTTGTGTTGATGTCAGCCCTTCCAACCATCACCCACCACAACTGCTGGCATGAGGGACGGGAAGCAAGCTAGAACAAACCCGAAGCGAGGGCCCGGGACAAGAAAAAAAATCATCTCCCCCAAGATATGACCTGGCCTCGAATCGAACAAGGGCCTCTCAGCAAACGTAAATCACAGCCACTTAAGTTGTGTGAGTGGTACCATACCTCCAGGTCTTCTCTGTCTCCAATTCGAGCCATCTCGAACAGTTGGATTCAACTTCTCTTACCCTGGTGCCACTTCTTTTGTTCAAAACATCTAAATATCTGGGAATGTGAGAGATGAGTCCATTTGGTTGTCAGCCCCACCTACCACCACTGCTGTCATGGAGGATGGGAAGCAATTTGCCAGAACGAACCCGGGGCGAAACAGGAAAAAATTCGACTTTCTTTTCAAGGCATGACCTGGCCTCGAATCGAACGGGCCTCCCAGTGAACTCATGAATTACCTCACCCAAGTTGTGTGGGTGTGTACCATACACTTCCAGGTCTTGCAATCCGATGATTTGTCCCTGTTGAGTTCGGCCCATCTGCATTTTGAGCAGTTCAATACTGATGTTCAGCTTATAACAAAATTCATCAGACCCTCCGACACCCTTTGTAAAATGATAGGTTCAGACTGCTGCTTCGATGGATGCCAACTCTTCCAACCACAGCCCACCACAGCTGCTGGTGTGAACCAAGGGAAA
>JARKIC010002565.1:0-57045 GCA_029378375.1 Mycena olivaceomarginata
ATCTCGACGACGTTCCCCTTGTCCTCTGTGTAGTGTGCCGACAGTGGAGGAGTGTTGCCCTGTCGACGCCGAAGCTCTGGAACTCCATATTCTTCGAATCTCACCTTTGAACACCGAGAGGTACACTCCCAGTCGGCGGCACTTTACATCGACTTTTGCCGCGAGTGGCTTTTTAGAGCACGGAATACTCCCCTCTCGATCTGTTTGGACGCCAACGACGTGTGTCTTGACACGCCTAACGAGCTGGTGGACATGGCTATCGCAGCAGTGGCAAAATATCGAGATCAGAGGAGATCTGCCATTATCACACCCCGTCCACGGAAATTATCCTTTCCTCGAGAAGTTGAAAATTTTCCCGCTCATCCGATCGTCCGATACTCGTTGACACCGAAATTACGACGACGTTTTTTTCCCGGATAAATATACAACCAGGATACAGCTTCCTTGGCACCAGATAAGCAAGTTTGGCACTGAGAGTGTCGACGTGCAGTCCTGCCTCGAACTCCTTGCCACGCCTCGAATCTAGCGGAAGCCTGTCTTCGAATTACCCCGTATGACGATTCGGCGCTGCCCGATACCATTTTCTCACTTCCCCGACTGCACTCCTTGAATCTGGGTGGGGCATGGGCGGACGATGAATATACGGAAATGGAGGATATGATGCCCATGACGCTCCTCCTGTTTGAAAACCCCTGCCTTGAAGACTTTGGCCCTTGGCTTCGAACATGTTCGGAGTAGACCCGTCATCGATATGTCCCCATTCCTATCGTTTGTGTCGCAGTCCGCCTTTCATCTCGACACTTTGACGTTGTCCTGCCTACCGATCACCATGGAGACATTGGTCGAGTGCTTGAAAGCTACGCCCTCGGTTATTCATCTAAAGCTTTATTCCCAACCGCGGCATCAACATGAACCCAGTGTTCGCTGCGTTCACAGGACATGACGATTTCCTTCCCAAGTTGGAGTCCTTGGGTATCAGTCTTTCAGCTTCGTCACCGACCATAGACGGATCGTTTTGTGGTCGATATGCTCGCCTGGAGATGCTTATGCTTGAAATCAAAAGTGGCTCGCCTGCAGTCGTTTTGTTCTCGTACCAAAGCGAATATGTTGAGAACCATATTAAACCATATGTTTACAAGCGCATCCCGTCTATCGCGGATTGGAGGCATCTGGAGCGAATTTGCGCCTTGAACAGACACCGTTTCTCCATCCATTCATCGATATTCTTGGTACTTCTCTTCTTGATACTTCTCTTCCATAGACCACCGGTGTTGTTTTCCTAGAATCCATCTTTGTTACAAACAATGCAGACATGACTAGTGCCCCAAGAAGCCATTCACGGTTACCTCGAGCGAGATCAGCGAGGAATTCGGCTGTGATGAGGGTGGGGAGTAGAGAGTAATCCTTTTTGCCGGACGCATACGCTTCTTCCGACTGCGCCTGCGTTTTTTTTTCTGAAGGTTTCGAACCCCCTTGGATACGAGTGCATTGCACTTAGTGGATTGTCGATCCTCAGATCACTTGTATAGAATTCGGAAATAAATCTGTTCTAAGTGGGTGGAGGAGAGCCCGGAGAAATTAATTTAATGTTCTAAACTTCTACGGCACATCATTAATGCATCATTCCCGATTCAGTCCATCATCAATACTGCAACCGCCACGATCAATTTTTCCCCCAACGCTCATGTTGCCTTGGGCAGTCAGTCCCCTCTCCAATCGTGCGCCGCAATACCAGAACCAGTGCACTGGCTCAAAATGGCTCAAAAACCTGAAAATAACCAACTTGCAATGGATATTCTGAGCCCAAATCTCTATTAATTTGGGACAACCAACATATCTAGTCCACATTTACAAGTAGTTTGAGATAGCATATACCATTTTTTGATATCTCTCAAATCCACAGACTTGGTTTTTCAGAAAACCACTGTTTATTTTATTACAAGACAATGGTACAGTGTAGGTATGGATAAAATGGTGCATAAACACTCGAAATCACTCATATTTGAGGTGATTTGAGGCCATCACGGGCCAAGAACGATTGCATGCAAGAACTTTTCGTCACCACTGTATGACTTGCTGTTGAGCCCCGTCTGCTCATCGGCATCGTCGTCCAATCGCCCGAGTGCCGGCCACACGCCAGTGGCACGTTGCCGTTGCCGTCTCCTGGCAGCGCGACGTACGCTGACCGCAGCGCACGCACACGGCATCGCCAGAGGAAGATCCTGCCTACGAGGCTGGCGACGACGACGAGGATGATGTACGTCCAGAGCTTGTGCGTGAGGCCATCCATGATGATGGAGATCTGCGACGGTTCTTTGCTCGGGGTGGGCAGGGCTTCCGCCGACACGGTCCCCCTCCGCGGCTGCTACCTTTGGATCGGCTGTGGATTGTGGGGCGGCGGAGGCAGTAGATGTGCTGCTACTGATTTCCTTGGTGGATAAATAGACCGTCGGCTTGGTGGTAGAGGCCGAAGGAAGGGGCTGCGGCTCTTCGTGCGGAGGAAGAACTGGGTCTTCGTGGGACACCTCGTACAGCACCGCTTTCGCAGAGTCGATAACCGAGCCCCAGAACACCATGTTCCAGCCGAGGAAGGTTCCGTTGTGCTCGGCAGACGCTTGGTCGGACACTGTGAGAGTCCAATCACCGACGATGTCCTCGCCCCTGCGATATTCCGATGTTAAGAGCCTGCCTGTCAAGAGATCCCCAAGACTCACCAGTGCTTGATTGTCATAAATCTCCAGCCAGGAAATCCTGTGGTAGCAGAGTCGCCCTTGCGCTTCTCGGCCAAGACGCTCCTGATCCCACCAGGACTCATCAGCTCGACTTCCACATCCCCTCGCCGCGTGTGGTCTATCCAAACCCGAACAGTGATATGCTCCAGTTTCTCAAAGTTGGCATCCTGCAGCTGATCCCACTTGACCGAGATTTTCGACGACACGCTCCTAGCCCGATAACCTCGCCGCCAGAGTAGGTCTGCATCGGGTTCATCGTCCCGCCCTCGATCTGAATCGTCCGCGTCTGTAACCAGGCCTGCGGCTTGACGAGCTGCCACTCCCGCGCGGCCTGGACGAACCGCAGCCCGTCAAGGACAACCGTACCCGAACTTTGAGCTATACTTGCGTCCTGCCGCCGTCGTGTCCCAGTCCTCGTCATCCGGGATCATGCGCGCGGTTTCGACACAAAGGTGTTGGATGTCGCGCCACGGTCAGTTCAGGTCTAATTTTCGAATATTAACAGCGACATAACGGGAGTTCGTGCGAGACTTGCCTGGCCTCGACAGCCAACGCAAATACACCCACCGCGTTCGGCGCAGCGGCAGAGGTGCCACCGTGAGTCGACGCGCATTTGTCCTTTCCTTTGTCGGTGGTCGTCTAGGCAAATACTCAGCGGGCATTTTGGGCACCAAATCTCATGTACGCACGACGTGTTTTTCCGCTGCCCGAGCTGTACGCCGCAATCATGTTCGCCGTGCACCCCTCAGAGTAGTAGGGCCGCATTCCCTTGTGGTCGACGGCGGAGACGGTCACAGAGTATATGCTGTTCGCGTACCCATCGAAATTGCACTGGTCCCCAAAGCCGGCACCATTTCCGCTGCCAGACCGGAATTACTTTAAACTTTGAATAGGCTTTTTTTTGACATGGACGTACCTGGCGAACACAAAAATGGACCCCTTGCCGCCCCGCCCTTGATTCACACCGTGCAGGATGGCCTTGTCGATGATATAGCCACCAGCCTCCATGGCCCTTCCTAATTTTTTGAAAGTTTTAACTTGTGCGTTCAGTGTAAAGAGGAACGCACCATTGTCTGGCGGGCCCCAGGAGCATGAATATATGGAGACGTTTTGGAAGCCGTAGTTGAGCGCGGGCCGCCTCGTCAATGTCGCTGATTGCGCCGGAGAGGATGCGGACACCGGCGACCTTCGAGTTATATGCGATACCGAGGCCGCATGCGTTGTTCTTGCCTGCAGCAACCTGTCCAGCACACCGGGTACCGTGCGTATCGTCCACCAGTTTGGGTGTGGGCAACAACTGTCGTTGCCAACGTCCTGAGGAACATGCAGACTGAAAGAAACACAGCTACTACATACCTCATGGTCATTGAAGTCGTACGAATCATCGGAGTCCTGTAGGAACATGAGCTTGGGGCGCGTAAACAAACCGAGCTGCGCACAAAGTTCTCCTTGAGGTCCTCGGAAGTATAATCGAGCCCGTCATCAACAAAGGACGAGATGACGCCTTTCCCTGTATAACCCATTTCCCAGACCGGGATCACATTCATAGAATGTTCAGGAGCCTCCTCGTTGAGCAGATGCCATTGCTTGGGAAACAATGGATCCTGGATTCCGAGACGCAAGGCCACCGCCCGAGCATCTTCCTGGGACGGCTGGGGCTGCCGAATGGGCGGCGGAGCACGCTTGACGCGCTGCCGAAGAGTTTGTCGGGACAGGTATTTGATAGCTGCGCCGGTCCGAGCTTCATCGTCGGCTCGCGCCGCCAGCGCAGAGTCACGGGACCGTGCCCGAAGCCGCGCATAGGTGTCAAGCACACGGTCTCGCTCTTGCTCGTCTCGCGCAGCAAATTCTCCAGAGAATTTTGGGCTCTGACAAGCCAATGGTTTGGTAGCTCTCCAGCGCGTTCAACGACCTCGACGCCTAGTGCCCGAGATACCGCGGCCAGAGGTGCATGCCGAGCGTCGTGTTCGACCACGTAGTAATTGTGAGTCTCGTAGCTACGGCGCGACGGCCGAGACGAGGGATAGAACAGAAAAGAGTGCGATGTATAGTCCTCGCATTTCTGCAGGAAGAATATGGAAGGAATGGGCAAGTAGTTGGCCCTGTATTAAACCGAGCTGCGCGGTGGTAACTTATTTATTTAAGAAAACCCGGGTTACAGCCGTCCGATAGACGCCGCTAGAGAGCCTATGCAGTGCTTGGAGAAACGGATCATATGGCTCGCTATGGACGCGGTTTTCTTGATGTCGTAAATCCGCGTGTGGCGGTGCCTAACTGTTCGTCGCCACTGTAAGTTACTTAACTGAGTAAGTATGTCACTCCCCAAGTCGGCGTGCTTGAAATGACAATGACAATGAAATCCACGCCCTCGGTTATCCATCTAAAGCTCCAAATCCCCAATCGTGTCATCAACATGAACCCAGTGTTCGCTGCGTTCACAGGACATCGCGATTTCCTTCCCAAGTTGCAGTCTTTGGATCTCCGTCTTTTAGCTTCGTCACCGACCATAGACGGATCGGTTGTGGTCGATATGCTCATTTGGCGATGCTTGCCATCCGAAGTAGCTTGCCTGCAGTCCTTCCTGTTCTCGTACAAAAGCCGATATATCGAGAATCATATCAAACCATTTGTTACAGCACATCCCGTCTATCCCAAATTGGAGGCATCAGGAGTGAACTTGTGGCTTGGGGGGACGAGATTTCTTAGATTTCGTCATCCATTCATGGATATTCTATATTAATAGGTTTTTTTGGTACCTTTATTGTTTGCTAGAATTCACTTTGTTGCAGCCCGAAGAACCCATGTTGCACGTTTACAACATCAAGTATCAAGCGAGGAAGTCGACGGGGAGTAATCCTTGTATGCTTCTCCTACTGGGCCTGCTTTGGCGGCTCCCGAGAACCATTCTATATACCGACGTCCGGGGACTCCATACTAGTCCTGCAGAGCACAGCATCCCACACGCAGGCGGTTACCGGGATGGAAGTAAAGGTCATATCGGATGTCCAAGATCGTATATGAGATTCATTCCAACGAGTGCGCGCTGAGGCAGATCGTCTTTTAAGGGCACGTCGTCTCCGTATTCGTTTGCCAGAACGCCAATCCAAGCCAGCGCCATTGTGACGTTGGCTGCGGCTTTACGGGTCGCGAACTCACAGAACGAGGGTCATGTCTGACACGACAGGTCTTGGAATGACTTTGCGCTGTGAAACAAATCCAGTATTAGCACAGACGCTCGGAAGTACAAGTACACATTAATCCAGCCTTTCAGTAGGACAGTGTTTTCGACGATACTATCAAGAATGCGAACTGCATCAGGAATGTAAAACTTTTCGTATTGCAATGCTACCGGCGTGCTGAAAAAACATCCAGTCAGTATCCAGTCAGTTCATCCAAGACAGCAACGAATATATACGCACTCCCAGCCCGTACCCCGCTTCACCGGCGCGGCAAGACGCAAGAAACAACGCTTCTGCACCTCCGCCGCGATCTCCGCGCCCACGCCGGCGGTCATGCCCGCCTCGTGCACGATCACCAGCCGCCCCGTGCGCGCGACACTCTCCGCCACGGCGTCCGCGTCCCACGGGAGCACCGAGCGCAGGTCGATCAGCTCGACCTTGGCGGTGCGCAGGGCTGCGGGGACGTGTTGGCGCAAGCGCCGCGGGCGGGTCCGCGAGGAGGTGCAGCGCGGTCTCGCAGTGGTAGATCGGCGTGCCCCAGGTAAGGAGCGTAAGGTCCGCGCCGGGGACGAGCGTTTCTGCGCGCCCGAGGGGGAGGGCGAAGTCGTCGATGGGACCTGCTCGATGGCGGAGCGGTAGAGGATCTTGGGCTCCATGAAGATGACGGGGTTGGGGTCGCGGATGGCGCTGAGGAGGAGGCCTTTGGCTTGGATGGGGGAGCGCGGGATGACGACCTGTGATGGGTTGGCAAAGCGCATGAAAAATGAAACAAGGCGTACCTTGAGCCAGCAGCGCCCATGAAGAAGCCTTCGGGCGACTGAGAATGGTATAGACCCCCGTGGCCCTAGAAAATTCTGAGGGTTTTGAAATTTGGTGATGCGATAAACTTACAACCGACATCGTAGGCGTCCGGATGGTCAGTCCACCGACGTTGAATTGGCTACCAGAGCGGTACCGGATTTTAAGCAGCTTCATTCACCAGCTAAGGAGTGTTTGTAAGGGGCCTTGAAATAAGAGGAGGTGATGTACCTGGTCGAATGCAGGAAATATATAATCTGCAAACTGAATCTCTGCGATGGCGGTGTGCCCCATGGTGGCCATTCCAATAGCTAGCGGATACTGTGAGCTGACTATGTCGTATTAATATTGGGTGGACGCACCGAAAACCGGCGATGCCTTGCTCCGTCAGGGCGTATTAAATACGCGTTCGCGTCCTGAGAAAATTAGCAGTTGCTGACGCCAGCGAGGGGCGCGTACCAAACTCCTCTGCCAGTCCCTATGCACCAGTTGTAATTGAAGAAGAGCAAAATTTACTGAACACACCATAGTACACCGGAACACACCGCCAAACGCAATGTCCTCCCCGAAGACAACGGCCGTGGTCGTCTTTTGTGAGTGCAATACTACAGAGATGGTCAGCATCCTTGGGCGAATTGACCGCATAGTACTGGCCTCAGGGCGTCGCGGACGGCCTGGTATAGATTCATTTTCCGGCATTCGCGTCCGACGCTGTTGGAATTTTCCTCATCGTTCCACACTAGTCCCGGGGTGCGCAGGGCCCTTTCTTTGGTGGAACGCAGTATCTGAGAGGTTGCAAACTGAGGGCAAATGGCCTTCCGGCGGTGGAGGTTTCGCCACAGACGAATTCCGACGCTGCAGAAAGGATTAGACTGTAGTAACACCGACCGGTTAACCTACGATGAGAGACGCAAAGGGCCGGCTGGACAGGCGCCTGTATGGGAGCATGGGAGTGAATGCAGAGCTTGTGTTTTGAGATCCGAGCCATGGCCATTAGGGACAATATTCCATCTCCTTATATTGACCGGAACCATCATATTTGTACTGCAAGGCTACAGCTAGCCGTCGTCGATGGAGAACGAAGCCACCTTCGTCGCGCCAGAAGGCGTCTACACCGTCACTGAGGAGCACAAGCCTTCGGTCCTGCCCCATGTCGTTGCTGCGGCTCCTCCAATCTATCCGACCCGCGTTTCGACTGTCGTGGTCAAATTTCCGGCCAACAAGTCGGGCGGAGGTCCTGGCTTTGCTCAGTTACTTGGGGGTAACAAGGAGTCTCGTAAGGAAAGCCAAAGGAGAAGGAAGACGCCATCAGCTTGTCCAGCAGCGATTCACCGGAGGACGACACTTCTCCGACTCAGGACACCGCAACCCGCGAACACACCCTTTTTGCCCCCACAGCCGCGGGAAAGAAGAGGGCTGTTTCTCGCCCCAAGCACAATATCAGGACCACCTCGTCCACATTTATTACTCGCATGCAAAATGCTGAAGGCTCTTCTCGGATTCTGCAATCCAAGCAAGGCGATGTCACTTTTATATTTTATAACGTGTCCAAGAGCTTTCTCTGGATCGAGGCTGGCGCAAAGACAAAAGTGAGAATGGTTGTTGGCCAATTGATTATGTCTAACTTGACCAGGAGCCGCTGGCGCGCGTTACATTCTCTGCATACCCCACATGCCACGATGTAAACTTATCGACCTCTTCGTCGGAGCATCTCGACGTGATTATAGGATTTAGCACCGGCGATCTCGTTTGGCTAGGTTCGTCTTGTCCCCCACAACACGAGTCTTGGCTCATTTCCGCCTGTAGATCCCATAGCTTCGCGCTACGGCCGCTTAAATAAACAGGTACGCGTCGTTCTATGTCTTTTTTCTTCTACCTAACCTACGCCGTAGGGCAGCATCACCAATTCGCCTTGCACCGCCGTCCGGTGGGTTCCGTCTTCCTCCTCGCTCTTCCTCGTTGCGCACGCGGACGGCACGATCATCGTGTACGATAAGGAGCGTGAGGACGGGAACTTTACACCGCAGGATCCCGCCTCAAAAACACCAACGACTCTCTGTCGCCGGATGGCGCCTCCAAGCCGTGGGATCCAATTGACAGCATTTTCGTGACCATGCCACCATGGCATCCCGTGTCTTCTGGCGGAATCGCCCCCAGCAAGGACAAGGTTGCGAAGAACCCCGTGAGCCATTGGCGCGTCTCGCGGCGAGCTGTCGTCGACTTTGTATTTTCCCCCGACGTTAAATATGTCGCAGCCATCTCGGAGGACGGCTGTCTCCGGGTCATTGACACGCTCGCGGAGCAGTGAGTCCAACCCTGCTTCCCCTGCTTTCCTTTGCCTGACTGCGCCGCAGGCTCGTCGACTGCTACGCGTCCTACTTCGGCGCACTGACAACCGTTGCGTGGTCCCCAGACGGACGGTTCATTCTCACCGGCGGACAAGACGACCTACTAACGATATTCTCTCCCTGGGAGCAGCGCGTCGTCGCGCGCTGCCAAGGTCACTCGTCCTTCGTCTCCGCCGTCGCCTTCGACGACCTCCGCTGCGACGGCCGGACGTACCGCTTCGGCAGCGTCGGGGAAGACAACAAGCTCATCCTGTGGGACTTTTCGAGCGGCGCGCTGCACCGGCCTAAATTCCAGCCAACGCACCAGCAGCGCATGTCGATGGCGTCGACGGTGTCGTTGGCGTTCCGCCGCGACCCGCTCAACGCTGTTCCTCCCTGGCGCTGGGGACGAGAACAGTCCGTTCCCAAGATTCCACCCCGCGCCGTCGCGGAATGAGATCGCTGTGGTGCAGCCGTGTTTGGTGGGTGCTCTTGCTTTGCCGGACTTCGGTCTCGATCTAACATGCAAGCAGATCAAACCAATCGACAGCGACATCCTCTCGACCGTCGCATTCCTGCCACGCTCGATCCTCACGTCGACGAAGAACGGGTATATCAAGCTGTGGATACGGCCGCTGGCGCTGAGGCCGAGGATGAAACATCGGACGCCTGCGCCGGACGTCGATGTGTTATAGCATCAGTGTTGTGTTTTGGTCCTAGTACAGTGCTGGATGGGACCTTGGATCTAACTTATTTGTATCTCATGTTCCTGCGCGGGTAGCAGTTATCATTATTGTCCATGCGAAGGAGTTACACCCAGTACAAAAGTTCAATGTATAATACAGAGTTTGATTATTCCTATCCATTTAATTTGCCTCCATTTCAACACTTGCAAGAAAAGTCCCCTCACCTACTTTCGAACAACGACAACCCACCGCATCAGCAGCCCAGCAGAGAACAGCGCGGCCTCCCACCCCATCATGAGTCGCTCCTCGCGCCATCCCGCATCGCCCCACTGCCGGATGAACGCCGCCCGTGTCGCGCTGGCCTCTTCGAGATGCGTCGCCGCGGCACTCAACCCGTCTGCATACTGTCTTGATACGTTCGACACGTTCTCGAGCGCGAGGGCTGCGGTGCCGGTGGTCAGAAGCTCGAGGATGCGGTGCAAAGATGCTTGGAGCGGGGTCGCGGTGCGCGTGCGAGCGCGAGGGCCAGGAAGCGTGCTGTTGCTGGTCGGCGGTGCAGCGTGCCTGCGCGGGAGGAACGGGACGGCACAGAGCGTGAACTGCGGGCTGAGGAACGCGACGTGCGGGGCGGGGGTGGTGAACTCGAGGGTGACGGAGGTGCCTGGAGTCAGGGTGGCGCGGAGCTCGAGCAGCGAGGGTTCGAGACACGAGAACGGGAGGTAGTCGAAGTCGAGGTGCACGTTTGGGGTGATGGAGAAGGAAAGTGGGGCGGCTGGACTTTTGTCGTCAGTGGGTTTGGGTTCGGAGGTGTTGTGTGCGCGTTTTAGGTTCGGTCTGGGCTCTGAAGGAAGGAATAATGAGCTTTTGATTGATACGACACGCATATATCCACCTACTTGAACTTGATCCTGGCTGGTCGTGTTCGCGCGTCAGTCAAACAAACACGAAACGGAATCAATATCTACCAGGCTCCAGGAGAAATAGCTTCCGGTGACCCATCTGAGCACCTCCAAATTCCACGCTGTATCCAAAGCCAGAGTGATCCGCCATCCATAAACGACCAGATTCTCGGAGAAGAGATCAGGGAGGTCCGCGTAGTTTCTGATTTCTACTGCTCCGTCGCAGATTCTGTTTATGAGACTAGACACGGAGATTGATACGGTATTGGATCGGGACGAAGTGGAGTGGGTGACCAGACGTGCGTATTCTTTTGGCCAAGCGACGGACGTGGGGGCGAGGAGAGTGAAGAGAGCTTGGGTCGCATTCGAAGGTTTTTTAGCGGTAGGCCCTGATACCGTTGAAGAGCAAAACACGAGGAGAAAGAGAAGGCACAGTGCCGCAAAACAAGGCAAGATGGTCGAGGCGTTCAAGTCCAACGTGACTGTCAGACGAGACGCATACTGGGAGAAACGCAGGTCGTAAAGGGATGCGAGGTTTTGCCTCATAAAATCGAGTTGTAGAGCCTTCATGGCGATAGTTTGCGTGCGGTGGTCGAGAGAAGTGAGGTGTCTGCACGTGATCGCGTTCTGTTCCGCGACTGGAGGCGCTCAAGAGGCGCGCTACTTATCGATACGTTTTGTTTCTCGCCACCATGGCCAAAGTCGCGATGAACTACCTGCCCACCACGGCGGATCATTACGATGTCATCGTCGCAATCGCAAATGTCCTTCATTCCGACGACTTTCGCGCATTTGCGAAGGATGTGGCCGAGCCCGTCTTCAAGTCTGATAGCTTGTCGACCCGTCGACTGCTGCTCAACTTCAAGGTCGATTTGCGACGGAAGCTAGAAATAGCCGTCTAACTGTTAGTTATAGGTGGAATTAAACCAGTCTACAGTGGGAATTACCAGGAACGACGGCTCAGGAACCTTGAGCTTGCCCAGCGGAGAAGTCAGAACAAAACTCTTGGACTGGGTCGTGAGGCACAAACATCCAATAAAGGTTTAGTCTGCTGTGAACAGTCGTACAACTTCTCTCACTCGGCGCTCTGTGACGAAGATTCTAGGCAAGAAAATACATTTGCAGAGTCGGGGCGCAAATGCCATCTGGGAACGCGACGCCGTATTCCTGTCCAAAACGCCTTATGTCGACCCTGCCATCGAAAGAAGGCATCTGGAAAAGGTCTGGGCCCTCCATGAGGCCCTCCGCGTCGATGTTGTCCAGTTCGGGGTTTATTACAGAGAGTATCCCCCACAGCCGATCCCAGACAAGCGTCCCCCTCCCATGCGCAGTTCTCTGCGGAGTGGGAAAGGGAGTATTTCAACACCAACCCCCCTACAACACGACGCAGCGGCTCGCCTGGGCCGCCGAGTGGCGTTGCTTGGCTAAGATTTGACTACACTCGCAAGCTGATCTGTATACAGGTGTTTCAAACCATGTCTGTTGGCTGCGCAGGTTGCTGACACCACGTCTTAGCTTGGCGACGAAACAACAGAATACCTGGGCTCAAATATCAATATCACTTTTGCAAGCATATCCAGGATCGCAGTCGGTTATGATCCTAAGCCATGTAAGGTCCCATCGTCATTCGATCGCGTTGAATCTCAATGGTCTCCAGATGTATGCTTCGACACCCTTACACCTCCCGTCTTGGAAGGAATCAAATTCCATCAAACGATCGTGGGAGACGAATTTCTGGATAGCGACAAATCCAAGACTCGTATCGGCTCGTTGGAACCGGGTCATCTCCGTGTTTGCCCGTACGCGCAACAACTCCGTATCGTCCTGTACAATGATACCACTCGAGACATGATACGAGTGTTCAGTGATCTTTGCACGACAGCTGGGCTTCCAACGACCATCATCGCTCGCTTTAATCATCCATTCATCCTGGAGGCATCCAAGCGCGAATTTTTCACGGCCAAGCGGCTCCACAAGCTCAATGTGCTCTTCCGTACATTAGACTGGGCAGTGGCTTTTCAGATTGAAGCCCTTTTGCACAACGCCCTAATGCATACCGATGGAATAGACCAGCTTGTCCCTCGAATCCAACAGCTGTGTCGCAAAAAAGGAAGCGCATGGGTCGGCCAGTTTTCTACAGGAATTTCATCGGACTCTGGGCATCAAGTCTCTTCGTGAGAGCCCTAGCGTATGTTTCGCTAGGGTATTGGAATCCTTCGTTCACGATCCGATATCGGTGCAAAGTGGAACCTTTAATTGTTGCCACGTGTATGTACCTTTCCCATCGTTAACCGCTGGTTGTTCATTCAATCGGTAGAACGGTCACGCCGACGCGAATGATTTTAGAAGGTCCCTACCCGATCCAGTCCAATCGCATCATTCGCAAATACCAGAATTACGAACAGAATTTTCTGCGTGTTGACTTCCGAGACGAGGTACAACTTCATTGACTGTGACATTGGCAACGCTCTCAATCTGTGTAGGACAAGCTCCAGTACCGATGGGCCCGCGAAGTCGACGGCTCTGATTTCGTCCGCAAACGAGTTGGCGGAATCTTGAAGAATGGGCTTGCCTTGGGTGGGCGAGAATTCGAATTCCTCGCCTACTCAACGTCTGCGTTACGAGGACATGCGGTTTGGTTCATGAATCCTTTCAAGAACGATGATGGAGCATGGATCACTTCTGAGGTCATTCGGAAAGACGTTGGCGACTTCGCCGGAACTCCGCTGCTGAAGTGTCCTTCAAAATATGCGGCGCGTTTGGCGCAAGCCTTTACCGCCACTGACCCATCGGTCAGGATCAGCCGTCATGAGTGGGAAGAAGTCGAAGATATAATCGTTCCGGGACATGAGGGAGACCACAAGCTTCACTCGAAGTTTGTCTACACCGACGGTGTAGGGACTATTGCGCGTAAACTCTCGAATAGGATTTGGAAGGTCCAGTGCGCATCGCGTCCCGACAAGGGAGCCAACTCCATTCAACCATCGGCGGTGAGTTTCGCAGTATGTCGGCGCCTGCGATACCTAATCGATTGGTGTTCAGTACCAAATACGATTTCTAGGATATAAGGGAATGGTCGGGGTGGACGACGAATTGGACAAACACCCCGACGGCATTCTCATGCGCCTCCGACCTTCTATGAAGAAGTTCGAGTCGGACGACGTTCAGGCAATGAACGCCGAGATCGAAATCGCAATGGCCTTCGAAAAACCTAATACGGCCTATCTCAACAGGTGCGCTCAGCGACCAGTACTATTATGTTTGTTCACATCGGTGTAGACCCTTGGTTATGGCATTAGAAGACAGGGGAGTACGGAAGGAAGTCCTTCTGTAAACTGCAAGACAACGCAGTTGCTGCGGCTCGAACCATCCACGACTCTATCTCACAGTTCCGAGCCGTACTACAAGACCACTCTTTCGGCAACAACTTCCGCTTGTCCTTCATTCTCAAACGGCTGGAAGAGATGGGTCTGGATTTGCAAGCCAAGCAACGTACCCCGGGCATCGACAATGATTTTTTCCGACAGCTCCGTCAAGTTGCAGAGAACAGTGTTCTCAGGGACATCAAACATAGTGCACGGATCCCTATCCCAGAAAGTCACCTTCTGGTCGGAGTTGCGGATGAAGGTCCAGCTTATAAGAAAGCGGGTTACAGTAACGTCTACGAGCTGCCGCCCGGCAAGATATATGGTACATATACATAGTCATCCAGAATTGTCTGGCTAACATTTATCAGCCTGTATCCATCAGCGCGCAGACGAGGAACCGAGATGGCTCAAGGGGTCTTGTACAATATCGAGAAGTCCGATTACCCACCTGGGTGATGGTAGGAATATGGTCAGATTTCAAGGCTGTATACTGAGTGTCGAGCGCAGTGCAAAGAGTACAAGCCATTGGGAAGCCTCCGGAAGGAATGCTTTGCCTTTTGCTGGCTTGAAGAACGTTGTTGTTCTTTCTTCGAACCGACCGTAAATAATACCATCCTCCGTTCCACGCAATCAGTTGATACCGCAAACAGCCAAGCGTTCGATGGCCTCTTGCTTGGGCGGCGGGGATCTCGATGTACGTCCATTATCTGCACCCATGCCTTGAATTTATCAAACTTCGCGTTTTATTAGGGGTAAAGTTGCCGCGTATCCTGAACTACTTCTCTAACCGATCTTGGTAGCGACATGTACTCGGTTATTCAGTATTCCTCTTTGCTTCCCCCCGAATCAGGAGAATCCGGCGGAATATCCTGACGGTGCTACCCACACCCTTGAGCGTGATAGCACTGTGGAAGATATATGCGATTTTATTGTCGAATACATCAACTCCGATGTTTTGGTTTGTCCCGTATTTTCTCAAGCACCTCTCTCGTCTCACATCTCTATCAGGGCCTTCTGTCCGATCGCCTTCTGGTTATCGCCGGTGGGTTTCCTGTATGTATCTGCTGATGCTAAAACTTATTCGTTTCCGCAAGATCAATCCAAGGCATGCCCAACCTCGAGATATAGCTCAGAGATGTTAACCTTACTCCAAGGAGGGCATGTATGACCAAGGCTGCGTACGCCTAGCCGAGCTATGCTCTCAAGCAGTCGATTATCCGAAACAAGGCATTCCAGTTGATCTCGATGTAGTCGAATTGCCGAGAAAGCTGATCAGATGCAACCCAGACTGGTAAGTTTTGATACTTGGACAACCTTATACTTAATTCTACACTCCTAGGCACGCGGCTGAGGTCGTTTCTCCTCGCGACACAGATTACTACCCGTCGGAAAAGGCACTGGGTGATCTCTATCGGGCCATTACGTTGGATGATCCTGAGCATATTAGTTCGGACGCGGACGGCGATGTTGACCCAAATGCCAACACTGTGGACCCAGCTTCCAACCCGATCTTCTCCAGCGTCGTTCGAAAGATCAAACGGTCCATCCCCGACTTCATCCCGCCGAAGGGCACAGACGCGCAAACCACAGTCCCTGTTCCGAAAATATGTGGACGAGCTCCGGTACATTTCTACGACGCATACACTGACCACGGAGCCTGGGGTCAATCTACTGGAGGCGGAGATTGTAGTCGGGACAATACTGGCACAGTGCGCCCAGAAGCGGTGGCGGAGCGATTGCATCTACCGGATGCGATATCACGCAACGACAGTGATTCGCGATATCCAGAAACAGATGTTTCCCAGAGACAAAGACGAAGACAACTCGGTTGAGAACCTGCAGGCCAGCCTTGAACGAGCTTGGACGGCATGGGATTTCAGTATCAGGCACGAGAAGGAATTCGGAGCGAAGAGTTTCGGCTTGATTGCCTTGGGGATAATCTTCGACTGTTTGGATCTTTTACCCAAAGTACTGTAACTGTACATGCGGAACGGAACAATAATAACATTGACTTGCGAGAAATCCTAAATCCGATACCGCCGAAGGAAGGTCTGGCCTAATATCGCCAAACAACACTCCGCTTTGTGCCCATTCGGGAAATTATTCAGATCAGGCAAGTGAAAGATATGGGATGTTTTTCGCGCAGAAAATGTTACAGATCTAATCTAAAAGTATATAAATACACCAACCGGGCTTAGAACGATGCTATGGTTCATAGTGACGCAGGCCGTACACAATCTTCTTGTTCGCCCCCTCCCAGCAATCGATAACCAGCGTCAGCTCAGAGCCCTCCAGTTCTACGTTTTGGCCCGTCAGTTTTCCATCGTGAACGGCTTCCAGATTGTTGAGCAGGGGCTTCGTGAGACTGGCGAATTGGCGTGCTGCCTCTGGATCATCGTGAAGGATGGTGGGTTTCATGCCCTTTAGTAGAGGGATCTAGATGTAAAATCAGCCGGGGGGACAAAAAAACAGCCGAAAAAACGACGCGCGTTGTCAGGAACGGATATTTGAAGAGTCTCCTCTCCATCGTTGATCTCCACACGAAAAATGGAAACGATCTTGACATATTTCTTCTCCACATCGTCGCACCTCGGGCACGCGAGACGCTTGTCGGATATTCTGAGCGACGAAAGTTCAATCAATATATAATTGATGTGGCAAGGGCTTACAGTGTGTTGCATTTGGTACAGGTTCGTTTGAATGAGTCTTTCAACTGGAATGGGAAGAATTCGACCACTCGAGCGCGCACAAGGAACATTTGAGGACATTCTGTCGATTCCAGCACCTGCTTTATCGAGCGATAGTTGCGTTTCTGAACCGCTGAGCCGTCCACACGGCGTGGCGGGATATCTGACACGACTTGTGCCGGCGGCTCAATCTGCGACTCGGGGTGGTTCAGCTTGTTCTTCCTTCTGCGGAAAGATGGTTTCAGAAACGAAATGTTCACGAAATGTTCAAATAGGAATAGCGTACTCGATAAGATCTTGCTTCCAACTTTCGACCGAACTTGATTTAGGATTGACGGGAAGTATAAGTCGTTGAGATCCACCAAGCGTACCACGGAATTCCCGCGCGGTCGAGCTTGTTTGCACACGCAGCTGCAAGATGGTGTAATACTGGCCGACACCGAGGTGTTGCGTCATTGCCCTCTGCTCGTTAAAAAGCGCAATTTTGAGGATATGACCGTCTAGGCCGCGAGCCCATGACTCCTTGATTGTGGTCATCTTGGGATGGCTAGTATAATCGGTAACGTAGATTGTGTGTTGAGATTCGTCAATGTGGAGAAGCTTCAAGTGGTGGGTAAGGAATATAACATCAACGTTGCCGACACATACCTCAACGACACAGTTCATAAATTGTCGGTCTTGCGCTTGTTTGATAAGCTTCAGGTCGCGATCGGGATCCTCCACATCCTTGTCGTGCAGTTTCAGTCGTCTGAGGAAGAAACAATCAATTACGGTGCACACAAAAAGTCTGAAAACCACCCACTCTAGCAATGCCTTGAGGTTCGGGTAATCATCGGCAGCATCGACCTCAAGTTTTTGGATTTTGTCTTCCACCAACTTGGCCTCAGCGTAGCCATCGTAGCCTCGCATGAAGCGGACGTTCTTGAGCAAGTAATATTCGTTGGGAAGGATAGTCGGCCCTTGAAGACAGGCAGCGTCCCACATCTCGATTGTCATGATACAGTCGACAAGAGAAGGCGGGCACTCGCTGATCTGGCACGGTCTGCCGCCTTGAAGGGGTGTACCGTCAGTGACATACAGCCTGTGCGTCCGTCCGTTGGGGTGCCCATGGATCACCTGTTCATATTATACCTCCAGAGAATCATGACAACGGCCACCACTCACCCGCACTGTACAATCGAAATACTGGCCAATACGGTCAACACTGAGGTCTGATATTAGCCGGTGTTCCCGTTTGGAACCAGATGAGCGGAAAGAGGTGGAAGAAATTTCAGTCCCGATTTGATGGATGGTGCCCAGCGCCGCTAGCCTTTTTGCCTCCACTTCCCGCCACCACTCATCCAGGGCGACGCAATACTTCAAATCGGCCTCAGTAGCACCATGGAAGAACGAGGTGAACTTCGTCCCATAGCCTTCTGCGAGACTTATGGACTCTGTAGCATGGGGCGAACCGCCGTGGCCGATTTGTTTCGTCGCGGGGTCGTAAACAGCCCACTGTAATTTGTCTGAGAAGCCGACGGCTACAGTATTGCCGTTCAGGGTAGAAGCCTGTCGCGTTTTGACATACGTCAGCACTCCCGAGAAGAATCTGACTTATGTTCTACCTTGATATCGTGCAGAAGGATCGCATCCCCCGGTTTCGCAGCGGGCAGCCAATTACGATCTTTCATAAAACAATTCACCGAAAGGCCCTCTTTGGCGGGACGGTATGACTCGTCACAATTTGACGTGTCGACAATTCGCAATGAACACTTCCAGTCTGAAAGGAGTGAGAGAATAATAGGAAAAGACAACGGACACGAACCGTTTGATGTCTTCGCTGCAGGCGTAACAGACGTTACTATGCCCATGATTGAATACACGTTCCAACGAGTCCCATCGAGCTTCGAAATGCGAGTGAAACCATCAGGAGGCACCTGCCTCGACGTAAAGACAAAACACAAAGCAAAATTGAAAGGACAGTTACCAAGTCGATGGCGGCGGGAGGAGATGGCTGACGGTTCTGAGGGGAATGCGCAGCAGCAGTTATGGGACTCGAGATAGGAGGGCCAGTGGGAGTGGTCGGCTCGGTGTGAACAGGAGCTGCGTTTCGTGGCACAATCGCCGTGGAGGTTTGGGGTACAACTACAGCTGAAACAGCGGGTTGCGAACCGTCGGTCTTCTGCTGCTTGAGTTTGGCTTTTTTGGCTCTCTTATTCAAGTTTTTCTTTTGTTTTTTGGTCAACTGCTTCTCTGGTTCCGGAGACGCCGCGGCTGAATCAGCCGGTGGCACGGATTCAGAGGAACGCCTGGCTTTCTGCGGTTCGAGTACTGAGACTACTGATACCGATGCATGGTCAGGCTGTTTCGCAGTAGAGGTCGATGGACGAGCAAGATCCGACGCGGCTTCATTCCGCAAAGGATCATTTTCTTTGGGAGACGCGGGCCGAGCTATAGAAGCAGCAATTGTGCCTATATGGTGTGACGATGGCGACGGGGAAGATGGAAGGTTTTGGGTGGGCCGACTCGGAGGGGAGTTGTGAATGTTGTTAAGAGGATTCGTGGCTTTCGCCGCATTAGATGGTTCGGATACGGGTTTCCTCGGGGAAGGGGGTGAGGCAGCGACGAGCGCAGGTTCTTCGTCGATGTCCATCAAGTCAGGCACGGCTACGGCCAGCACTGGCGGCTGGGGCTCTTTGGGTGTCAGAAACCAATCATCGGCCGGGGCTACGGGTGATTCAGCGACGAGCGCAGGTTCTTCGTCGACGTCCATCAAGTCGGGCACGGCTACGGCCAGCACTGGCGGCTGAGCCTCTGTGGGTGTCAGAAACCAATCATCGGCCGCGGAGACGGGTGCCGACGGCACCTCAACAACAGGGGGCCCTAAAATTCAACTTCAATACAAGGAATTTGGGGTTTATATGGCAGAAAACCCACGAAACCAAGTATCAATCGTAATTCCAGGTTCCTCGCCCTTTCGGAGGATTTGTAGCGCTACTCCGTCCGTATATTTCGCAACGGGGAGGCTGGTGGCTCGCGATGCCTTCTCCATGACAGCACCCTTGAGCGACAGCTTCAGCTCTTGTCCTATTTTGAACTGCAACTTTCTCTGGCTGAGCTCTTCTGCACAGGCGCCGTTGAATACAGCCTCGAACTGATTCCCCCCATCTACGTGCGAGAAAATGTCCATTTTGATACGGAGCCTCCCCTTGATGAGCGGCCATTTCATGCAAATCTTCCCCGAAACGTAGCCAGAGTCGCCGGGTGTCCATTTGCGCAGATCGGTGGCAGTTTTCTCCTGCGTCGGATCCCGAAATATGGCAGTTGAATCTACACCAGACGCGTCGAGTCTGGGACGTTTCGAATCTGAAGTCGAACCACTTTCAAGTTTTTCGGCGACGCGCTTCATAGTGGATCTAGACAAAGCGCGTTGACGAGCACGTGATCGCTTTCTGAAATCAATATTAGCCGAAATCTAAGTCACTTATGTCTATTCCCCTCCCTGCTTTGTTCGCGCGCGGCCTTCAGGATGCGTCCAAGGCCTTTAACCAGTCTGCCTTCGAGGACTCCACGCAGGTCGATTGACATTACCGTGCAGGGTCGCGTTCGATCTAATCCCAGACCCACAGGACCTCATTCAGTCCAGTCTGGCAGATTTGAAGTCTCTGAGCGCAAGAATACTTGGGCTTTCCCTCTTCAGTCCAAACGAGATCCTGGAGGACATATCGACGCGCGATTTGATATATCTTCTCGTCCCGTATGCTCTGGCGGAGGTGCAAGGGCGCGTTCGGGGTCGCAAGACAATGACGAACGCATAGTTTTCCTGACGCAATCTCAAGTTCGTCGTTTGGATATCGGTGCCATGTCGAAGGCTTAAATCTGCTCAGAAATACTTCAATTCCTTTGTTTCTAATCTGGAGAACTACGAGATTGTTCCAGAAAACGAACGGACGCTCCATGCTCAAGATCCCTCCAAAATTAAAGACGCTGCTAGTCGGCGAGACATAAAGATTAAACAATACCAGCGGGAGAAAGACCTCCGAGCCCGAATCGAGGTCAGTCACCCCGCTGTTTTTTAAAATCCAACTGACGCGCCGTAGACAATTCGGAAACGACGGGGTCAGCTTCCTGTGGAGGGAGAGACCGAGTCGGATTTCGATCTGATATCGTCTCTCCTACCGAAGAAGTCTGAAGCCGACGAGGAAGAGGAAGAGGACTCTGAGTCTGAGGATATCCTCCGTGAAACCACGCTCCTTCTTCTGCGACTCTGCTACGCCCAATCGCAGTCCCAGCTTCTGAGCCTCAGTCAAGAACTGGAGCTGCTGCAGAATGCCCCCCGCATGCCGCCGCCGCCGCCGTCGTGGCCGGATAATGACCGGCGCGGCAAAGAGCGTGCAGCCGAGTCCGACATGTGGAAGTTGGATGCTCCTCAGGCTCGGGGCGGACCTGACGGTAAAGGTCCGTTGCTGGACCCCGCCGGCAAGGTTCGGCTCTCGTCCTCATCATCTCGCGTTATTTATTTGTACTGAATACTGAGATCACAGCCGTTACGCCCGTTCACCATTCTGCCTTCTGGGTCGTCCGACCGTGCACGCCCTGGCCGCGCAAGTATTCGGCCCTGGACACCGCCTGCCGACCATGTCCATCGACGAGTATCTCCAGATCGAGCAAGAACGCGGCAACATCCTCACTGGTGGCGGGTAAGCACGACGCTCTTGTTCACTATTCGTAGCAGCTGAAGACCTGGTTTCCTTCCAGCCCGGGTTCCGAAAATGCGTTGACATCCTCGGAGCAATTAGCGGTCGACGCCGAGATGGATGGGTCGAGGGATGGAGCGGAGAAAGAGGAAATGAAACGCCTCAAGGATGAGAACTGGGCGCAGTTCACGGACGAGAACCCGAGAGGTGCTGGCAACACCATGAATCGCGGCTAATTTGAATGGGACGAACTAATAAATGTACGATATGCCTGTGTATACATTTTGCGCCGATCTACAAAGTTCCTGGGAACGGTCGGCGACACCTCCCGAGGATGATTGAGCAAATCTTATTAAAAAAACCTCAATAAATACTACACTCGAGTAGAATGCAGTCCTCCGCAACTATTCTAACACAACAAGCTGGAAAACAAGAGACAAGCGCGTGATATATACCGTGCTGCGCATATGCGCGGTAAGGCGGGATTAACAGTTGCACTGCGAGGCTTCGGGTACCTCTCCAGCTGCTGGCGTCGTAACATCGATTTCTGCGAAAACCAGGATGAGTTTTGGGGCAATCAGAAGGGTAAAGGAGACGCACTAGTATTAGCATCGGCTTGACCCTCCTTCTCCATTCCGGGTAAAGACATTGCGATTTTCTTGAATAGACTTTTGACGTTGTGGCCGGCTTTCGCAGAGGTCTCCATGAACATATATTTAGTTGGGTAGACTTGGCCGTAGCCTCCTCGAGCGTTACTTGTCTGTTGCATGCAATATTGGTGAGATCAAATTAGGATTGCTGCCGTCGGTGGTCACGAACCGCTTGTCTGAGAGGTCTGCCTTATTCCCAACGAGCACAATAATAACGTCGTTACCCCCGCTCCGACCGTACATCCTCGATCCATTTTGTAGTCGACATAAAGGACTGTCGGTCTGGAGGCAGGCGGTCAGAATGAAATACCCCGAACGGAATGCAGATTGGTACTTGTAATATCGAAAACGACGATGGCAACGGAGGAGTCGCGGATATATGAAGGTATTAAAGACCTGAACCGCTCCTGTGATGCATAGGTGACCAAACGGTTGTTTGAGGTTAGGAATCCAGCGTACCTGTCCCGCAGTGTCCCAAAGCTGTAGACGGACAGTCCGATCCTCGAGATACATAGTTTTGCTCAAGAAATCGATGCCTATCGTTGCCTGATAGGTGTTGTCGAATGTGTCGTACATGAATCTGGGGGCCAGGCTAGTGAGACCGGGGCTAAATGAGCTGAATGAATGCAAAGTTACCGAGTAATAAGACTCGTCTTGCCGACGCTCTGGTCGCCGAGCAGCACAATTTTTGTGCGCTTAGGCGGGGAGGAGGAGAAGTCTGCGGTAACGGGTGTCGAGGGCTGGTCCATGGTGGGGAGGAGAAGAATGTCTGGAGAAGGACAGTCCAATCCGAATCAATTATCAAATCAAAATGACGATCCACGTGTTCGGCCCGCGGCTGCCGTTGCTTGTTTTCTGCCTTTCACTAGTATTCTTCTCCATAATCCTCAGGCTGCCTCCTGTCTCAACTGCCCACACCTTGAATGTAATTTTATGCTCGCCATTTCGGGGCTTTTGGCCCTTGGGTTAAAAATGCGGAAACTCTTTACCGTGCGCAATTCTGTTCCGCAACACTCAAAGAAATTTTCGTTTTCGACTAAATTCAACGGATTTATTTTTGCATAAGGATGGAATCCACCACAGCCTATTTCTCGCTCATAGGTGTCACCAAAGACCTTCTCGGTATCCAAGCATCCTTCCGATACAGCAAGAAGCCAATACGCTGCTCTGTGGACCAGTATAATATCTGCACATCGATCGATGAAGGTTTTGAATCACAGAGACTGCGGCGACCCACGTTAGATATGTGGACGGAAGAAAGGCTGCGCTTCCGTCGAAGAGCAAGTCTCTGCGGTTGGTGGTGACCTTCACCAAGTACACTGCTGCAGTCCCTACATCCCTTCCCCGAAGACGCTCTCAAATACGCAAACAGTTCAACCCCAGCCACGCCAATCTTACTCCACGAGTTTGCGTCCTTCTCCAATGCGTCCCTTTCGTACGGTCTTTGGACTGTGCCATACGAGCACCGTGTGGTGTCCGTATTTCTCCTCTGGCATGTTTAATACGAGGAAATTATGGTTGAACTTCTGTCCGAAGGGCAAGCTGAACGCAGGCATTCGAGGATTTTTTTCTGCCGTAATCCCTCAACCCTCGCCTTTATACCTCCACGGGCGCTACTTCGCCAACATTGAGCTTCTCTTCTCTGTCTTTCTTTCCGCAGCTTTTTTCATCTCCGCTCTTTCGGATCCACCTGCCGGAACATGCTCCCAAATTGCGAGGTCTATCCTTCAAGTTTAGAGCTTTCAACCGACTGAGAAAATTGAGGTTTGAATAATAAATCATGACTCCCCAACACGCCTGCTACTTCCGATTTAAACCTTCCACCCAGCAGTTCTTCCAGGGACTGCAATATATTATATCGGCGACCCATGCCACTCCGCACATTACCCACCGTTGCTTCTCGTTCCAATCTTCTCGGGTCACGCGTTCATCCTTCTCGTCGCACTTTGCACACAACGAATCTGAATCCTGAAGACGACCATTGGTAGGGATTTCAGCAACTACCACATAAAGGAGAAATATTGGGCCGTGAAAGTTGCTAGCTAGTTCAACATTCAACAGCCGGCCAAACGGGACACAACGCCGGGTTGTTATTCAAGACTTGTGGAAGTCGTCACACGCCAATGTTTTTTGGTAAAGTTAAGCCGGACGCCAATCTCGCCGATAAAGCATGGCTGGCATAGTTTACCAGTTACGTTCACACTGGCAGATCGAAATAAATTTCGGAGAACGAGAGGTGCAAATTGCCGACGGCGGCCCCGTACGTGCGGGCCAGGTGAGAGTGGAGAATCGAGACAGAGCAGGGCAGAGCTCATGGGCCCTCTTGCGAATCGAGTTTGATCAGAACTTCGTGGATATTGCCACCAAATTATCGGACAACGAAGCGGTTAGAGGCACGTGTAGGATACTGAGAGACATCGAGATTCAATACAGGACAACCAAGGAAACCGAAATCGCTCTCGTTCTGTCGCCCTCTCCAGTTGTTCCCATTCCCGTGAACCACTGTTGTGACAGATAGACATTGACATCGATCAGGGCGATTAGGAAGGAAAACGTACCCAGCAGTCTATGGAAGAAAACCCAGGAATGACCATTCATATCTCCTAGCATCAAGACCCAAATCCGATCCCGATGCCTCCAACTTGGGATACATGAGATGCGTTTTAATGCATGATTTGATAGAATCCTCAAAATCGGGCCTGTGGCGAACCTCGAATCGAAAAGACTGCAGTCGAGTCACTGGGGATGTCACGCATCTCCAAATGAGCATATTAACCGCAACCAATGGGTCCAGTGCGGGTCTTGGAGTCAAAAGGCCAATCACCAAGGACTCCAGCTTGGGCATGAAGTCGCGATGGTCCGTGAACTCGATAAACACTTGGTTTACGTCGGAGATGCGGGGGGAGATTTGGAGCTTGAGATGAATGACCGAGGGTGTAGCTTTCAAACACTCGATCAATGCATCTGTAGAAGTCGGTATGACAGATAATACCAAGGTGTGTAGTTGAAAGGCGGATTGAGACGCGAATAAAAGGAATGGCGATATATCAGTGAGGTTGTCCCACCGGGGAAACTCGAAGCCGAGGCCCAGAGTCTTCAAGGCAGGGAATTTAAAGCAGTTAAGGAGGGTCATTGGCATCGCGATCGCACCGCCCGCGATCGATGCTCCACTCAGATTCAAGAACTGAAGCTGGGGGAGTGGGAAAACGGTATTGGGCAGCGCTGAAGAGCCATACGGCAAGATACTGAGATGAGCCTCCACGAGATTCGAGGCGTGGCGAAGGAGTTCCAGGCAGGGCTTTATGTCCATACTGTGAGTGCCAAACCTCGTCAACTGGTGCCAAGGAAGCTGTATTCTCGGTGTATATGACGGGATTAAGACGTCGCGCAATCTCGGAGCATCGCGGAAAGATAGTGTTGGATGATTGGGTGGGGGAGAGAAGATGTTCAACTTCTCGAGGAAAGGATAGTTTCCATTTTCAGGTAGTGGTAACACACCCCATCCAAACTTGACATTTTGCCACTGCTGCGACAGCGCGATGATGGTTTCGAGGAGAGGATTAGTGGCATCGTCGGGTAAGCGGTTGTCCGTACGAAGCGAGAGGGGAACATTCCCTGCTCTAGAAAGCCACGTGCGGCACATGTCGACATAAAGCGGCTCCGAGTCCCAGTCGGGAGGTTCCCAAACGGTAAAATCGAAAAAACAAGGAACTCCAGAGCTTCGGCGTGGCCAGAGCGACGTTCCTCCACTGTCGACACACTGCGCAGAGGACAAGTGGAGCATCGTCGGGATCGGGGACGACTAACAGGTCTTCGTCGAACGGAAGGCAGAAGAAGAAGATTTCTGCCAAAACTTCGGGTGGCAGTGCCAAGGCGCGGCGACTGAGGGCAGAGAACCTGAGTTTTCCATCCCTATTGACCAGCGTGTACTGGTTCTGGTATTGTGGCGCGCGATTGGAGAGAGGACCGACTGCCCAAGGCAACATGAGAAGAAGCGTAACTGTGGCAGTGCAATATTGATGATGGGCCGAATTGGACGTGCGGTGTTGGGCGGTGTCAGGAAAAAACGCCTTTCCAAGCTCTCCTCCAACCGCTCAGAAAGTGCGATAATGTTTTGAATGGCGAGCCAATTTTTTTTTTTCAAAATTACGACAAATAACTGCCTTGGGTTGCGAACAATTGGATGGACCAGGTGCTGATACCCTTTATCTCAACCTGCTCAGACTGTGTCTGCATCCATTCCTCACTTCCAGAACACCATGTGTTATCTGAAAACACGGTGCAGTCTGTTGGTCCCAGGCGCCTGCAGCAGTACCACGGCGGTGCACAGTACCTTGTGATGTGACTGGAGACCTTATGATTAGTGACGTGACGCGTATACCTCTCATCTGCTACCATATTGTGGTGCCGTTGAGAGGTACGTGTTCCCGCCGTTTCTATAGATTATGATACTCATATATTACCAGTTGTCTACTCACAGTAGTTACAGGTAATAATATCTGCTACCATATTGTGGTGCCGTTGAGAGTTGTCTACTCACAGTAGTTACAGGATCCGATAGGTTATGGGCATCTGAGTTCGACGTTGACGACGACGAACTACGGAACCTGTCTCCAACTCGCAACCCTCGCCTCGCCCAGTGGGAATAGGTCGATACCCGTCTTTCTTCACCTTCGCGCCGTGTGCCACGACCTTCTTGCCAACTCGCCATTCGTACATCGCGACATCCGATATGGCTTCGATATTCCCATCTTTATCTTCGAATAATCTGTTCCGTGTACCCTCGAACCCTTGGACCGGCGGGAATCAGCAGGCGACCTCCGTGTTACCGCCGCCTGTCTTCACCCCCGCCCGCCCTATGGAGACTCGTAATGCGCAACCCCCGCCTCGCCCTTATGTCCCTGGCTGCCACCGTGTGCCCGCTCGCGGTTACATCAATGAGTCCCCATCTTTCGATTCCATCTTCGCTGAGGACGGCGAGACCAACACGCGTCACCTGCCTCGCCACGCCGACCAATACAAGTCCGTCTCTGGCTATGTCACGGATCACGGCCCAGTCTTCAAAGCACTCACGTTGAACCCGGGATCGTGGAAGGAGGACAACAAATTGTCCATGGAACGCGGCAACTACCAGCCGTGGGCGAAACAGCTTTGGAGCAACATTGGCATCCATGCCGGCACGACACGCTGGCTCGATCCCACGTCCGTCCACCGTCCATCGACATATATCCTCGCGTGCATCAGCAATGGCTGGATAACGACATCGCCGTCCAGTCGTACATCAATCTTGTTGTGTCTTTGTCCGAGCAAAAGCACATCCAGCACTGTGCCTCTGCGTCCGCAGCGTGGGTTACTCTTCGCAATCGCCACACACGTCGCGGACCCCTCGACCAAGTCAACAAGTTGCGCGCAGCGATGGCCGTCCAGTTCTCCGATGATCCTGAGTCGTGGGCTGCCACCCTCGACCGGATCTCTGAGCTGGAGGAAGCCGTATGGGCAGGTGAAGCACCCACCGCTGAGGGCATCCACACTGTTTTGCTCCTCCACGCTCTCTCTCCGTTCCCGTCTTTCGTCGATTCCCTCCTTGCCGTTCCCGACCTCAATCCCACGTATATCTCCACGAGGCTCGCAGCGAAGCAGCAAATGCCAAAATCCTCCGGCCCTTCGGCGTACGCCGCGACTAGCACCGGTTTCGCCAAGAAGAAGGAACGTGATCACTGCAATAACCCAAGTTGCAAGTTGCCGACTGGCCACACGTACCCTTACTGCATCTCGCCGGGAGGGGGTATGGCGGGACAGACCGTGGAGGACGCTCGCACAAAGAAGCACGCTGATGACGGACGAGCGGGAGGCGGAGAGAGGAAGAAGGCAGAGACTGTCAAAGTCGGCCGCAACAAAGAGGGATACGCCTGTGTCACCATAGCAGGCAAGAACTTCCGCCTCGCTCCCACAAATCCTCTTCCTCCTCCGGTTGCCAACACTGCATTCACCGCGACCTCAACCCTGCTCACAGACAAATTGCCTTCCTTCGACGATCCCGCCTACGAGCTCGAAGCCTTCCTGGCTGCCGAAGATGGTCCACACGTCTCCTTGGACTGGAACGACTACACCGCGAATGCTGCTACCCCGTCAAACTATGATCTTTACTCGGACACCGGCGCCAGCGTCCACATCAGCCCCGTCCGCGAAGACTTCATCACCTTCGCCCCCTATCTCTCCTCGCGCCATCCGCGGCTTCCAAGGCAGCACCATCAACGCCACGGGGGTCGGCACTATAATCAACGATAAGTTTGCCCTGCAGATGGCCTTATTCGTCCCAAACGCCGCTATTCGCTTGATGTCCGTGTCCCGACTCTGCTACAATCACTCCTTCACATGCCACTTTGACGCAACCTCTACGTGGATCGCGGACAGTAACGGCAAGATCGTGTGCACCGGATCATTGCACCAATCTCGTGGTCTCTACAAGCTCGACTGTTCCCTCATCGACCCGTCTCCGTCCCCCACAGGTTAAAGCTGCTATCCCGAAGATACGCGAGGGAGAGAAATCGAGCGGGAGATTGGACTTGGTGTTCGTTGACTTGTGTGGGGCATTTGACACCACGTCACGGAGCGGGAACAACTATATGCTGGATATCATCGATGACTGTACGTCGAGGGGCTGGTGTATTCCAGTAGCAAACAAATTGCACGCATTAAAGGCTCTCATCGCATGGCAACTTGCTATTGAGGTGCGTACCGGCGACCGCGTCAAGGCGTACAACATCGACAACGGCGAGCTCAAATCTACCGAGTTCGAGAACTTCTGCGCTAGTCGCGGGATCGAAATCAGGTGCACTTCCGCTGGAACGTCCGCGCAGAATGGCAAGGTCGAACGCTACCACCTCACCGTCACTAACAAGACGCGCACAATGATGATTTCCTGAAACGCGCCCCTGTTCTTATGGGATGAGTTTGCGGTCACTGCTGCTTACCTGCACGCTCGCTCACCATCCAAGTCCCAGCTCGGACGTACACCATTCGAGGTGTTTGAGCATAAGAAGCCCAATATTTCTCACTTACGCGAGATAGGATGTCATGTGTTCGTTCTCATACGTGGACACAATCCCAAACTGCGCGCCATTGAGTGCGTACTCATTGGCTACGCACCGCAAGCGAAGGCATATCGGTGCTGGGAACGTTCGTCTGGAAAAATCTATAATTCCATTGACGTACATTTCATCGAGACTAACAAGACCGTACGTGTGAAGCTCAAGAAGGACCTGCTGGCGGCGCGTCCCTCTGAGCCCACCGTTCTCGATTCTACAGTCCCCAACGACCAATCCTCGGACGACCCTCCGCTCACGACCTCTACCCCACCACCCGATGCCATCCTTGTCCCTCCCCCTCCGATACCCTCCGTCCCCGAACCCGCGGAACCGGTCCTACATAGGTCCGAACGTGCCCGCCGTCCTCCTGCCCGTACAGTTGCTTCTGCCTGTCCCGTCGATGGCGACAACAAGGGCGAGCAGAGCATACTCGACGCATGGGACGAGACTGTGGCTGCGACGCCCGAGGACGACGACAGCGAGGAGGCGGCCATGTTCTCCGAGCTCAACGCATACCTCTGCGAGAACCCCATCAATGTCGAGTACCCTGACGACCCGAATACCTATGCAGAAGCCATGTCCTCACCGGATGCTGACAAGTGGATAGACGGAACACACGAAGAACTCACCGCACTTCGCGATAAGGGGGTGTACAAACTCGTCCCTCCCTCGGCCGTCCCACCCAACAAAACGATCCTCGATCTCCGCGCCGTGTACACCCGCAAGCACGACATGGAAGGAAATGTTGTCCGAAACAAGGTTAGGTACTGTGTAAAAGGCTTCCGTCAGGTATACAGCCGCGACTTCACCTCGACGCCTTCACCTACCGCCCGCCTTGAATCCTTCTGTGCCGTGCTCCACGTTGCTGCCACACGCAACTGGGACGTCCAACAAGTCGACATCAAAACCGCATTCCTGAACGCACGCCTTCCCGACGACGAGGTACAGTACACGAGACAGCCGAAGCACTTCGAGGAGAAGGGAAAGGAGGGGTGGATGTGGATGTTGTTGCGGAGCTTGTACGGGTTGAAGCAGTCGGGGCGGATATGGAACCGAGAAATGGATGAGTCAATGGCAGCGTGGGGATTCCGTCGCATCCTCTGCGAGTGGTGCGTGTACGTGCGCACTGATCCTCTCACCAGCGACACGAACATTGTTGTGGTCCATGTAGACGACATGATCTGTGCCGCACCGACCCGCGCTGCCAACAAGGCGTTCAAGGCACAACTCCGGACGAAGTGGGAAATTTCTGACCTAGGCGACGTCAAATACTGCCTCGGCATCGGCATCGTACGAGACCCAGAGCAACGCACCATCGCCTTGTCGCAAACTGCCCTGATAGACCGCCTCGTCGCTCAATTCTTCCAGTCCGACGCCCACCCCGCACTCTCACCGATGGACGCTGGTGTCCGCCTCCGCCGCCCTACCGATCCGCCCAGCCCCCTCGACGCTCTCCACCTTGCCCAGACTCCCTATTGCTCGCTCGTTGGAGGCTTGATGTATCTGGCCCTCGGGACGCGTCCTGACGTCGCGTTTCCTGTCAATCATCTTGCCGGATTCCTCGACTGCTACCGCTTCGAACATTGGTGTGCGGCCATCCGAGTACTCCAATACCTCAAAGGCACGCGGACGTTAGCACTCAAGCTCGGCGGCACGGCTCCCATCTCCCTCTCCGGGCATGTTGACACAGACTTCGCGAATGAACTTGACAAACGCAAGTCCGTCATGGGTTACAACTTCTCCCTCGGATCCGGTGCGATATCCTGGGCCTCACGGAAGCTGGTTGCAAATGCTTCTATGTGGCATATCCGTCCCCGTCGACATTCCTACTCCCATCCTATGCAACAACGACGCGACCCGCATTCTCGCCGCTGATCAAGCATTCCACGCGCGCGCGAAACACATCGACAACCAATACCACCACATCTGCGACTGCATCGAGAAAAGGAAGATATTCTTACCACGCGTATCATCCGTCGACAACGTTGCCAACACCCTCACGAAAGCCCTCCCTTCGCCCGTCTTCCTGCGGCATCGCGCGAGCCTCGGTCTGTGTTGAGGGGGTGCCCACGAGCGTGAGGGGGTGTACCGCAGCAGGACCTGAGGGGGTGTGTTGGTCCCAGGCGCCTGCAGCAGTACCACGGCGGTGCACAGTACCTTGTGATGTGACTGGAGACCTTATGATTAGTGACGTGACGCGTATACCTCTCATCTGCTACCATATTGTGGTGCCGTTGAGAGGTACATGTTCCCGCCGTTTCTATAGATTATGATACTCATATATTACCAGTTGTCTACTCACAGTAGTTACAGGATCCGATACAGTCCATAACGGGCGGGCACGCGACTGCGAAGCACCGGTAGCGGGGTGTCGGTGGTGGTATTCGCAACAAAGAACAGGATTCTGTTCGTGTCATTCCGTAATTCCAGAAGTAATGAGCTTTCCCAAAAATTTAGTCGAGGTGACGAGCTTTCTCAGTTTTCCACTGTGGAAAACCAGGTTTTCCATCAAAGTCACGAACTTTCTCATTCCTAAGCAAAGTAACTGTAACAAAGTGATGAAGTTGGGTACTACTCATTGGCATCCTCATGCTCGATGGCCTCAAATCTTCTACCGACAATTCCCCCGCATCTTGAGATTTTTTTTTGTACGGAAATTGAGTGGTTGATCACATAGATCAAAAATAATGTTGTGGAGCATCCAAACCCCTGGACTGAAGCTGTTTTCTGATGTAAAAGCTAGCTTGCAGACACCAGAAATGAAATTGGAAATAGTATGGGCATAGAAGAGCTGCCGGGCGGAGAATGGGAGAAAAAGAAGAATGTGCACACATAATCAGAGCATCTGCTTAAAATACTTTTTCCATTTGACGCTGGTGGAATAGATGGGGAGTAGAAACGGGAGATGAAGAGGTACTAATGGTGTCTGCTTTATACCAGAAAGCAATGCCAAAGGGGTACGTGGCCACAGTGTGAAAGATGACAGAGGAACTGTGGTGTGTGTTCATCATCTCGGTTGTTGAACAGCTCAAGAGCTTTTGCGTCGATGAAATCCGGAATGGACGAACCAATAAAACTTGACAGGAAAGAGCACAGCTAAGCACACTAGAAATCGAGTGGAACAGCAGAAAATACGAAATGGAGGTAGCAGAAGGGGACAGGGCCAATTAATATAACGGTTTTAATCTAACAGATCAATCATGTTTCTAAACTAGAAGATAGTATTTAATGAGATTGAAGCAAATGGACTCCCCGCGCAAATTACCAACCATGAAGCTTACTGCTACTTTTGCTATCTTGGCGGCTTTCTTCACTACCCTTGCCTCTGCTGGGGTTCTTGAAGCTCGCGAAAGCTGCAACTGTGGTGGTGTCTACTGCGGTGTTTCCCTGCTCAACAAGGGTAAGCATGCCACCATGGATGACCAAGCAGGTAGCTATAGTTGTGGTACTAATAATCACTGTTTCATCCCTTCCAGGCAACTACAGGGAACATATTAAGCAGGTTCTCTCACAGAAACACCAGCCACAAGATGAGGTGCATATCAACTACAGCCTCTTCAACTGCCTCAGTGGTGGAGAGATCATGTTCATCGAGTACTGCTCGAGAGGCTGTGGTGGCACTACAACCATAGACCCTGATTACTGCTTGTAAGCAGGCTTAAGACTGCACATAGGAGTATATCAAGATAGTGTATGGTTGTAATGTGGAGTGGTGTGCCACATGGTGCTTAGAGCTTTCGCAAACCTCTCCTGTAGATGTCTATCAGAATCCTTCCCTATGAAGGATCTGCCTGTGTGTGGGTGGTGCTTACAGCTTTCGTGCTTTACGGACCTCTCCTGTAGATGTCTTAATGGGACCATGCCAGAATATATCTATCTACCTACCTGTATGACCCCCACACACTGGCAGATCCTTCATGGGGAAGGATTCTGATAGGTGGCTTTGGTTTTCTCAAAGCTGCTCTGTTCAGGACAAGGGAAGTGTGCAAAGGGCCCCCTGGCAAACCTGTCAGCAGGACAGGAAAACACTGGACTGACCTGGGTCTGCTACACAACAGGGGAGGGTGGGTAGGACAAAAAGCGAGACACTGCAGAGGGCCGCAACAAGACAACGTGTCTTCTATGACGTGCAAAGCAGGAATCAACTGCATCAGCAGTTGTTTGCGTGCCGGTCGCCCGAAACCACGATTCACTCTGTTTGTGCCACTACTCAACTCTTTCATAATCTGAATTCCAATCTCGCCTTGGCAATGTCTGCTCCGGCGTGCTGAATGGTCTGTTTTGCCCTCGCTCTACCTGATTATAGCCCTATTCCTGCAGGGAGATGCATGATATAGGTACCTAGTATGCATAGATGTGATATGGAATCATTCTGTGATCTGAGCCCAAGTTTTTTTTTGCCTCAAGAGATTTTTTTTCCAAAATGAATAATGTAACACTTGGAACATCAAAGAAGGCCGCCTTGAAGGAACAAAAATATTCAGCTAGCGTAAAGAAAAGTCAAATACAGAGTACCCCTATCATGGTTCGATAAATTCCCCGAACTTTCTTTGAGGAACTGGCTTATCTTTCTCTCTCACTCGTCTGTTGCCGGATTATATATACAACTGCCAGGAATACAAGGCCATTTGGAGGTCCAATATTGAAAAGCCAAGGAATTTGATGTTTATCTAAGATCTCCAGCAAGAAACATCCATATTCTGGGTCACCTTTAAAGTTTGGAATTGTGCCGGTTAGCATAGTTGTGCTCCAGAGCTTCCCAAATTTCTTGGGCAAGCTTAAACGACGCCTCTTGAGTAACATGGACACATACCAAATATGAATGTTAGTGGTGAGAGGCCAGAAAAAACTACGCACAAGATGACTTTGCACCCGCCCTAGTTATGAAAGCCACACAACGTCCTTCATAAACACCACGATGGGTCGCATCTAGGCTATTCCAAATCAGGGCTCCAAAGGAACAAAAGCTAAACGAACACCCACATCAAGTCTATTTCAGCATCAAAAATACAATGGACAGGAATCCGTGGACAGAGATCTTTGAGGTGCTTGTTTGTGTCCACTCTGTCTTGGTGATATATGTATCCCACAGCCTCTTGTTCACGGGTGCATGCTAACATGACACCACTTGAACGGTCTGGGTATGTGGCTGTCGGAAGATCCCGAAGCGTGAATGCATTGAGGATACGGGAGTCCCAACGCTTCCAAGGAAGGTGCTTTGCTAACCAGGCGCAAGCAACCTCACAAGACTCCCATACCTGATCTTGGACTCGTCAATCGGGCAGTGACGGCACGTTTTGACTGTGTCAATAACTTGCGTGACCTTGGAGGGGTGTTTGGATGATTCTGCAAACAGTTCTTTTGTCAATAGAGTGGGCTCAACGAGGATCATTGATGAGTAGGGAAGCTTGTGTGGATGGTACGGAATTGTGGATAAGATCCTGTCAAGTTTTAGATGAAGCAAGCAACGAAGATCCAAGAACTCCACGTCACGCAAGCTCCGGCTGAATGTCCAATTGAGACTATGTTATCACTTTCAATGAGACCCGATTTGAGGAGGGTTTGAACACCTCGGGCCCAATCATATCCCACTTTTGTAACTTGTCAATCTACCAGAAGAACCGGACGGTAATGAGGACAAACTCATTTCCTGTGGTCTGTTTAGGAAAGTGCTTTCGTCAATAGCAGCGGCGGCTCCGTGATTGGGGGAGTCCGTTGGCCAAAGCCTCGGCGATGACAACGCTGTTGGTCTGAGATTGAAACTGGTATAGGTATTCAATGACAGGCACCCAGGTTTCCTTGTCTGGCAGATTGTTAGAGATGGTTCATCATCAGAAGACAACGTACGAGTTCCAACACAGTGGGCGAGGACCAGCCCAACACGGGTGGCGCCAGAACGCTTTGTGGCATGGGGCAGGTAACGCTTGAAGGTGAGGCTCAATCCGGCGAGTGTATCCTGGCTGCTGTGAAGTACATGGCTCGTAATATCCGTCGGGGTTTGGTGCAAAGCGCCAGAGGGATCGAGAGGTACTCAACTGGAGGGCACACACAAGAGCAGTGGGCACGAATCCTGATTGGGAAACGCCGCGACAGGATCTGACAGATCACGGCGATCTTTATGATGCGATAAAACGAGCGAAGGCGAACCCCATGTTGCCAGTTGGACTCATGTTCCGAAATGGAGCAAACCGAATGATAGATTATAAGATTGGGATACGGACTCCATACTCCTACTTGTACGGGATACCTGCACGAGAATCGGTTAACACAGGCAACGGAACATCATTTTGAAACCTACCATTCTGAAGCTGTAAACAAGTGGAGTTAGTAAAGTTTGAAACTCGAAGTATAAGGCGCATACTCGTTGGAACTCGTCGTACGCCGTGCTGCGAACGTTCTCGTGGGCATTGCGGATGACACTCATCATCCACTCCGCCGCTTGGCGTTCGTTCAATCCGAGTGCATATCGGTCGCGCAGTCTTTTGATCGTTGGTTCACCCTTGAATGACGGTAAGCCGGTGTCGAGCATCAATTGGACTGTGCTAATGAGTTGTTCCGCGTGGGGTCGGATAGCAAGGAACGCTTTCACTGTGAGGTGCTGGAATAGCTGATAGCCTTGTGAATACCGTCCGCCCATGAGCAAAACCATTTCATGGTTCAGCTTGAACGAATGGGGCTCGAACTTGACACCCTATAAAGAAACCAGGTTAGAGGCAGAAACAACATGAGTAAATATGCACTGACTCCTGGGCGTAATCACACGAAGAAGTAAAATAAGTTCAAAGACAAGGAAAATGGCGAGAAGGTACTCATCTATGTCAAACAAGAAGCCAAAATCTATCGAAGAAAAAGTCAGATTGAGAGAGCAGCAAGTGGTCCTACGAACCGATATGGACAATATGGCCTTCTCCGTCGATCATAATGTTGCCGTTGTGGCGATCTTTGATCTGGAGAATGTAGCAGGCAACCGAGTACGCAGCCATCGACTGAATAAAGTTCAATCGAGCCCGCTGGAAGGTCACTGTATCTTGTCCGCCATACTTGGCGACGAAAAAGTCGAGTAGATCGTTCACTTTCGCACGCCCCATCTCGTCTCGGGATGTGGCGTTCGGCACCACATCGATGACACCACACTAAAGAGAATTCGTGGTTTGGTCAGAAGGATTCGGTTCGTCGCAATCAAAGTACTGACACCAGGAGCCGTGGCAGTGACTCGGTATGGAAAGAGATACAAGGTCAGGCCGACACTCGTGAATATGTTCTTGAACATTGCGATAACCTGCAAAGCTAAAACATCCTGCCGACAGTCGTCTCCGACCTTGAAAATCGCTGATTGCCAAACATCGTATTCGACACGGGTCTTGACAGTATCGTTACCGTCCAGAAGTGAATCGGGATTTTCGTTCACGACTATCATATCTTTTCGGACTTTGAATGTGGCCATAAACGGCGCCTTTGAGAGATGGCTGTCAGGATTGTATGGGTGGAAGAGAGTGGCCCCACCTTGGCATGGCTCTGTAAAGGTCTCCCCGACTTCTTGTCAATGTCTACGACTATTCCATCCGGATTACTGGGCAGATACACTCCAATATCGACGGTGATTTTCGCCATTTCCTCATCAATTTTCGCCTGTGACGTCATTCGTAACTTGCTTGACCCTAACCTAACCACAAACCTTTTTCTCTGGCTTGGTTTTCTTGATGAATGGCTTGAGCTTGCCGGAAATGGAGGTGACTTCGTTGAAAAAGCCAAATTCTCGGTCATAGAATGCACGGGCTTCCCCAGACAACGAAGCTACGACGGCTGCCGTCGTTTGGTCAAGTGCAGGTTTCATAGGATCCTCCTGGGATACTGTCAGAGGGTGCGTAAACAGAGCCGCACCGACTTACTACTTCAGCGGCATCGTCCTTGTAACAGTTTGCTTTCATATTCCAAATGATTTGATGGCAAAACAATTGAGAAATTTTAGCGGTTTCGAAAATGAAACGAGCCACATAGCCTGAATTTTGATGAAGCAGGGGAGCAGAACGTGAGGGAATACTCACCGAGATCGTCGTAGCGGAGAGCCTGAACGACCTGAGGAACGAAGAAGAACGTCACATCCACCGGATGTTGTTCCAAGACCCTGTGGGCATATTGTAAAATCACGGGGTCGTTTTTGTATCGTCGCTCAAAGAAGGTGTTGGCGATAACAGGAGGAACAGGTGCCCAGAGAAGGAGATGCTACGAAAAATTGTGAGCGGAAAATGGGTCCAAGATAGGCTACCAACCTTCAAGTCCCGACGAACTACAGAGTCTATTCGATCACCCAACAAAAAGGGTAGAGCTTCTGGGGTATCCAGGACATCTCGTGTAGCCGATCGAATAAGTTTCGTAACTTCGTTGCGAACAACGACGTAATTCCTGAAGCGCTCGGGGAGGTGCACAGCGATGGCTGGGTTAATCTGCCAAACCATACGGACCATCGCCGCCCACGAAGCCTGGAACAGTGGCATTCAACACGAGATTCGAGCACTCAGATAGAGACAGATACCTCAAGCAGACCTCGTTCTGTATGATCAGTGCCCCGTTTGGGATCATTGGTGGGGTTAGCCCATACAGTGAGCCGGAATATTTCATTATCCACGAGGAGCTTGAGAGGATGGTTCAGGTTACGGAGTTGGGAGAGGTATTCTGCTCAGCGTCAGCGTGGGTGTTGTAAACTGGTGAAGATATGTTTTATCCTTACGGGAGCTTCGCGATTCCGATTGTGCAGGCGACAAGCTGGATATTGCGACGGATCCCCGTACAGAGTCCGTCTGTAGATACGAGAGAAGCTCGGAAACGACTTTGATGTCGGCATCAACCTGCACACGATTTGCGCCGTACGACCATCTAGCGACATCAGTGGATATTTAAGGGGAAGTGAGGGCTCTTACTGTGGACGAACGGCAAACCAAGAATACGCTGCATTATACAAATTATCCCGAAGGAGGTTCTCGCAGTAGGAGTCGAGGTGAGAGCTCTTCAGAGTCTCAAAGCCGAAAAGAAGGAACGAAAATCGCGGTTCACGAGCGAGGGCGTGTGTGCTGCCGATCATGTATTAGAAGAGCGCGCGCGTCAGTGAGTTCATATGCACCTCATATGTTTGTGAGCCCGGGCGGAACGTAGTACCAGATGCTGGATCAGGAACATAACGCCAGGTCGCCGATATCTAGCAGCCTGCAAACGGCTGAACAGCATTTGCAGGACGAGCGCGTGGGGCGTCAGTAACCGACGGGCATTGACCATCCCGCGATCGATGATGTCCTTGTCGGTCGGGCTGTAATCAATCGGGTGATAGAATGGGTCGTCGTAACTGGAGGAAAATCAGGAACGTCCGGGAACAATGGATGTAGATAAACATACTTGACAGAGGTAGAGAAGATGCCTTTCTCTTGCCGGATGGTGTCGGACCACGCGGAGAGAACCTCCCCTATCAAGGCGACTTCAATGTCAGGCTTCTCCGCAATGGCCCACGTCCATATTTCAATGCCAGCAGAAATTGCCGAGGGAGTGGACACTTCGAAGGGGAGTGCGACAAGATGATGCAGTAGTTCGTAATCGCACTAAAAGTCGTGAGTAGGAGAAAGGCTCGGACAGAAGAAAGTGGTGTACTTTGGGTAAGGAAATCAACGTTGCGGCGCATCTGAACAACAGGCGTTTGAGATCCTGTACGGTTGAGCTGCTAACTTTGTTCCTGATTTCTTCCAGAGTGCGAGCTACTTTCGCCTTAAGGGCTTGGATTTCCGAGGAAGGAGCAGCTTGCGGTGGGAGTTTCTCCAGTTGGTCGGGCCCTGTACTCACTCAGTACAGGCCGTTGCCGGTTAAGTAAGAAATTACCTTGTCGACTAGCCAAGCGAATGCCAGCGGCCTCTCCGGCGAAGTAACCCTTGCTTGCAACTTGACTGGCTAAGGACTTGGCGCCGTCGGTTTTCTGTTTCGTTAAGGTGGCCAGGGAGGCTGAAGGCAAATTAGCTGTGTAGTTCAATAAGAAAAAGAGAACGAACCGAGTTGTCGTTGAACTGGCCCGATGGCTTTACCGAACTGCTCCGCCACCGAGGCGCCCAACTCCGTCCATTCAGATCCAGTGGACGAATTCCCAGAAAGGTATTTCTGTCAATCAGTGTCAAACTATGAATCGGCTTTATCGGACAGGCTGAGCGAAAAAGCCGAACCTGCAAGGTTGACTGCAACTCGACCGGTGCGCGACCCAACGCTAGCTCGAACCAATTGTTCGCGTTCCGCTGGAGCTGTGCCAGAATCTCGTTCCGCACGGTGTAGCTGTCCGTAAGCTGCAGCGTGATTCCCGTTCGGTCCGAGCAGAACTCGTATGTCGGATTATACTCGTCAATGAACTCGTTCTCGCACGCACGCCGGAGGAGCGTCAGGACTTCCAGAATGGCAAACACAAGCGGCGGGTCGCACATCAGCGACGGGAAGGACGTTATCAGTCGGTTCAGATACTTCGATGCAATATCGCGCGCTTTCGCGATGCGATGCGTACTGCAAACCAGAAGGGCGCGGAGCTCCGTAGATAGACACTCCGGGAGCGCCTGCTGGGCGGCTTGGACGTTGAGACTGGTCACGCAGCCTCGAATAACCTGCAGCAGACGTCAGGACAAGTCTAGCTAGAATTAGGTTGACGTCAATTTTACCTTCTCCGCGATCGACTCCATGCAGGCACTGAGCCCGGGATGCTTATTGAGGCTGTCGTTGATAAAGTAGGAGACCAAAGACGACGTCAGCCCTGCGGCAGAGCGCATAGACTCCATGTCGTGCATCGTTAGTAAGAAGATGATCTGCCCAGACGACAGGGACCGGATGTCGCTGACACGCAACGCGATATGTGTGGTCAGGCTGGACTTGTGTTTGGAGATGATCTTGCCCGGCGTCAGTGTCAGAAAATATCAGGGACGGTACAAGAAAAGACACACAGTATGCGCGTAATCCTGACGGATGGCAGAGTTGTACTCGACATTGCTAGCGACCGAATCGTGCGACTCTTCCAAAACGGTCGACGGAGTCTTGGCCGCAATGCGACACAGTGCGGGCTTCTGCCACTCCATCGCTGAGTCCTCTTCGTCGTTGGACGTGAATCCGAAAAGAATGCACAGGAACCACATATTCCGGAACAGAGAGATGATGCTATTCTCTGCTTTCAATTGCGGATTAAAGTCTTCGTGAGCGAGAAGCGCATCGATGGGAAGGAGCAGCGAGGCTAGTTGCTCAATCATATCGTCCGTCTGACAACAGGTCATCATCGAAATCCTCCACAAGTCGTATCAGCCAAGCGTACCTTGACATGGTGGTTGGAGATCTTGAGATTCTGGATGGCGATGCCCTTGTCAGCGAACAAGGTCAGCAGTTCGACGAGATATATCTCATAGAGCTCCGGTCGCCGATCCAATTCTTGCGCCAATCGGGTTTGCGCCGCCAGCACCTATACCAATAGATGTTAGAACGACGCCATCGACATTGAAGCCCGCAGCGGTAGTACCATATTGTTGGAGAATCGCGGATCGTCCGGATTCGCTGAACGATTGATGACGGAGAACACCCGGATGATGTCGATGAAGGCGCTCTCTGGGGCGGAGAGCGCCAAGTCAACCAAGTTGTACGCAATAGCCGCCTCGACCGTTGGCTCCGCGGATCGCAGACGCTGCAGAAGCATCGATATCGTCAGGCGGGTTACCTGCATCCGCGAAGAGTTGAGTTGAGGTAGACGGGACAGGTCTAGGATATCTCACCTCCTCCATCTTGAACTCCAGCGCAAGCCTTGTAACGACAGAGATGGTGCTGATCCCAATAAGCCTTTTCTCTTCTTCAGACAATCCCCGGAGCCCCGTCTCGACTGAATGGATCGTCGCGTGGTCCTGCGCGTTGTACAACGGGTTGCTCATCATCTGCGAGCTGCTCGAGTTTTCGTAGATCTCCTTGCTCGTCGCCGCGATGTAGTTCAGGAGCGAATACATGTTGGACATGATGAGGTCGTCGCCCGGGGCAAGCTGTGAGATGAAAATGAGACACAGGTTGTTCAACAAATGCACATAATGTACTGTACCTTGATACACACGGCAAGGCACTTGGCCGCTGCTGCGAGGGGCGGTGGGGCGCGGGTTTCAGAGGCGAACTCAAACTCGAAGATGGGGAGGGGAGAGGTCACGAAGCGTCTGAGGTGGCTGGCCATGGTGCCCGCGATGTCCGGGAAGCTTGGGATGTTTGAGAAAAGAAAAGAAAATGAAATGAAATGGACGTACTTGTGCACCAGAACGATGGTGGCCTTCAGAGCGGCTTCTTGCACCAAATTGTCACAGATGGGAGACTGGTCGCTCAGAAGAAGCAATAAACGGGAGTACAGAGCCTCGTCGAGCTGATGGAGGGTGATCGAGCAGATGGAAGCGAGTTTCAAGCTTTCCGACATCGTCTCCCAAGCGTATGTATCCAGGGACGGCTCCGAATCCATTTCTTGGATCTGGACGAACAGATCGCTGAAGCACTTCATGGAATATTCGACAGTGGCCTTCAACGCTTTCTGTATTTCTTTGTCCTTAATCTCCAGCTCCAACGCCTCGTGACGCATGAGCGAAACCCAAGCCTTGTTGGCGGCGGCTGCCTCGTTGACGGGGCCGTTGTTCGATACCTCGGGCGGTGCAAGGACTTGCGCCAGAACGGTCCAGTTAGTCTCGATGACGCAGCAGACCAAAAAGTAGCCGCTGAGGGGCCGGCCATGGGATATGTATCGTGACACGAAGGTCTGCACGAAATGGAGAGTTTCTGCGTCGGCGCTTTCGGTCTGGAGTATATCGAGCGGCAGGCGATTCAAGCGGTCGACAACTTCGGGGACACAGAGGCCGCCAAGGTGAGCGGCAAGCTGGTGCCACTGGGTGATCGTCCATTGGAAAGACGTCGAACTGATCGCACGGTAGAGACCATGAAGCGCCGGAGTCAGCTGCGTGAGGATGTCCAGGGCTGAACATGGTCAGTGATAGTATAAACAGGAGGTAAGCACGTACAACTCGTGGTGTTAATCTTGTCGACGACGCGTGAAATAAAAGAAAATATCGCGCTTGTTGCTGCCTCGCTGTATTTAACGTGAGAGCCCGATATTCTGAGCAGAGCGGACACGGTCGAGTAGACCAGCTGGTCCGGCAGCGCCCATTCTAGGCCACATAAGCTCGAGTTGGGAAGACGAAGAGGCAGCTCACCTTCCCAGGATAAACATTTATCGAAGTCAATATAAGGGACATCCCTGAGGACGTCGACGAGGGCCGGCATAAGGGTATCGATGGCATTGGCAATGTGGACTTCTGGGAAGTTTACGACCAGCTCTCCGAATGCGATGTTGCAATGTACACGGGAGGCAGACTGTTCCGATGCTTAATGCCACGAATTAGGTCTCAGGGTCATGCAGGACCCACCATGAACACCCTCTGCTCCTCGGGAGGGGTGACCGGCTTCCCATTAGCCTTCACGGCTTCGACTGGATCTGCTCTGGTCTGTACTTTGGACGTTATTATGTCCCGAGCATAGGTTACATCGTCCGGGGCCTCCGACACATTTGAAGCAATGTCGGAGAGAATGCGTTGGTGAATATTGAGTTCCAAGCTTGGAAATATGAGAGAACATAACAGCCAGGCATAGAAACTCACAAATCCATCCTGCAGTGGTATTAGCTCTCCTGAAGAGGTGTAGTGGATCGATCAGCCCCAATGCAAACAACGCGTCGCGGTCACGCTGCTTGACGTTTACTTCCATCATGGCCCGCACACCGAGTACGGCCCTTAATCCCTCTGCTGCATCTTGCTCTCACTTCTTTCAGAATACTCAGCACCGCGCCAGTCGACGCGTCCCACCCGCGCTGCTGCCGCCGTGTCGTTCAAGAACGAGGACGATTTCGACCCAGTCCAGGATGCCGAGGCCATGGAGGACGAAGACGTTGACATGGATGGTGGAAGCGAAGATAGGTGGGCACCTCTAAGCTTTACTTGCACCCGTCTGATGCGACATCAGCGCCGAAATGCTGAATAGATTCCTGAGCGAGTATAAGAGTGCGCGTCGACTCGGAGCTCTGCATCTTTTTCTTTTTCATACTCTCACCCCACCCCATTCCAGAACGCGAAGCCAAGAAGGTTTCAGCACGAACCACCGCTTTTCAGACGCAGAAGAAGGCTCTCTACGCGTCTGCGCGCCAGGCAGCGAAGGACCCTCGCCCGCGAAGGGATGGCCTGTCTGTGAGTGCATTATCCATACCACCCCCGTGAACAGTGTATACGTATCCATTCCTTCCCAGCGAGGAAGGAAAAGCCAAGATCCTGGCCTTGAAGAGAGACGAAACAGACGCGGACAAGTACATGAAGGACATTGCTCCGCTCTGGACCAACTTAGAGGTTACAGCAATTCCCTAGCTCCCGCGGGACACTGCACTTAACATTTGGGTTGGAATAGGACTTAGTTGGTGCCCTCCTATCTACATATCCCACCGGTTTTGAAGATCTGTTTCCCCGCCGCTCGAACACTGTCGACGCCGCAAGCGAAATGTGTTCGTATCGGATCTATATTATATTGTGCGCCCATCCTTACCCTTCTCCACAGTGAGGGCGAACCCGCGCGCCAGAGCTGATGCGCATGCGGAATGTAAAGACGCCGCTGACGCCCAAGTAGAACAAAGCAAAGAAGACGAAAGGGTACTCCCGACGAAACTCCAATGCAGATTACAAACCCTGACCATCGTCCTCAGCTCGCTGTAGACGCTTCTCGCCTCATCAAACATTACAAGAACCTGCTCCTCAGTTGACATCGCCCTTTGTATCGCCCAGTTTCGGAACGAACCTCTCGTGTATCGCTTGCTGTAGCCATTGTTGTAATTCTTCGTCGGATCGGATCGTTTACAAGGAAAGGAAGGACCCAATATGCATATAAACTGCTGCTTTAGTGTAATCCTATAATACAATCAATTGTACATCATCGGGGATGCCCGCATTATGCTGCACACTACTGGCCCGAGACAATATTTAGTTGCAAGGAATGGAATAGGGGCAGCAGCACTTACAAGCTCAGTTTCTGATCGTTCTACGCCGATGGCGGTCTGGGACCGGGACTTCTTTTCGTCGGGACGTAGATTTAAATATTCGGACATGAAGACACGGAACATGATATTCCAACGTCGCATGGTTGGCATGTGGAGGGCAGACGCATCGTCCTACGCGTTGTTGTAGTAAGCAACAGATGCTTGAATACGGACGGGCGATGAATTGTGCTCACACGGACTGTATGCCAGACTACCGGGAACGGCGTAGCGATAAGGTGCAAGATGTCGACTCCCCTCTCCAGAAATGGAACGTGGTCATCTCCGACGCCTCCCATGTTCACGTCCACTGCAGTTCGTTTGTAAAAGAATGACGACCATTTCTCAGGCGCCATGCCCTGTTCGTCGCCGTATGCAAACGCGCCGCTTTCGCCTAGTCGCTTCTCTACTGAGACCAGCGCATCAAACAACCACGCTGTGTCGATGGTGTACGATCGAATGAGCGGGTTCTCTGCGCCTAAGAGGTCCAGGAGAATTAGATGCTCGATCCCAGATATTTCCGTCGCTTGCGGGCCCATTAGTCGCCGCTTGCTGTTGGGTAGAGCGTAGGTTGTGGCCCATTTGTCCGCAAGATGCCTGGGGCCAAGTCAGTCGCCAGAAAAATGTACGAGAGGAGATCTCGTTCTGTTCACCTGGCTCCATATGTAAAGTCAGTCCCTGTCCATGCAACAAACGCCTCTTCGCCATCAAAAAACACGAGCTGGAGGGTGGTGTCGGAGACGTCCTCGTCCTCCTCCATTCCAGCCGTCAACCGGAGCGCTCTCTCGTCCAGAAGCGGGTCCAGCGCTTCCGCAAGGTCCAGCATCATAGCGCACGGCGCGGCCGAGTCTGTCGCACCAACAAACTACACCGGGGTCATCTCCACGCGTCACCAAAACTCTCAAACCGAACTGAACATACATTATTGGGTTCCGGAAAATATTTGCTGTCGAAATGCGCGGCCACAATGACACGTCGCGCCGCCTTCGGGTCCTTTGTCGCAATAATATTCACGAAGTGCTTCTGCCCGTGCGGCGTTTGATCGTCGAACGCATCCAGATCGACGTGCCATTTGAGATTCTCTAGCTTCTCGACTATGTAGTTTCGCACAAGGGTATTATTTGCGGTGTCGGCTACATTCCGAGTCCATGAACACGGCGGTACGGGTTTAAGGGCGGAATCGACCTACGGACACGGGGTATCAGGATCTTCGACAAGTGCGAAGACGGATTTTTCGGGTCCAACTGCTTGAGAGGATCTGGGGAAGACACTAATGTCGAAATGGCGGCAGCAGACAGTGGTGCGAAGTCTCTTTCGCCGAGGGTCGACCTCTGTAATGTCGGCGACGGAAGGGCAAAGAGGAACAGCAGCAAAGTCCGGGGAAGGGAGGCCACAGGCAACCACAACATGGTCGAGGGCGAGAGCAGGACGTGGACACCGAGAAATAGCCGATAACTGATTTCCAAACTTGGACCCGACCATCATGGCCATTTTCGGTCTATGGGTACGCCCGCTGTCCCAATCGCTGCTGTGGATGCTCAAGGCATATAGGTGATAAACAAAGCTGGAGGGCTGGTATACCAGCGCAATTTCGCAGGTTCCATTCAATTTGGCCTGGAGAAATAGCTGCTCACCGGCACGGCAGACGGACTCGCGCAGCTCACCTCGAATGAATATCTGGTTCTTGCGGGGACGCTGCATGGCATTCACGCCATTACAAGCCGTCTATCGCCCATCGGCGGGTCCAGCTCAGGCGCCCAGGTGATCGAAGGCGAGTCGTTCAAAATGACTATTCTTCTTACCGCCACTGGTGAGGCGCTGTTATAACCTCTGCGTCTACCAGCTCATCCGAATTTTCCTAGCAACGAAATTTGTTCTTCTGACATCTCTGGCTGAGCCCAATGCCGATAATGTTCTCCAGAAAGTCTATGAAATATACTCGGACGCAGTGATGAAGAATCCTTTCCACACGCCCGAGATGCCGATCCGTAGTGAAGGCTTTGATACTCGCATCACAGCGCTCATCGGTAGCGGCCTGTAAATTCTTATTGCTATCCCAGGTGCATATGTTCTTGTGTGCCAAAACTGTTGTTCTCAAGACTTAATTTTTAGGCACCTTTCGACGGAGGAACAGCTTCCAAACATCGTTTGGATTTCCAGGGCACGCAGTGATTGTGCTCTTCGCGCCGAAGAGTCCGGGCTATGTCCCAAAACTCAGTGTACTTATGTTGTAGGGAGCTATGTATTTATTCCTCTTCGTCTTCCTGCACCTCGACAGGCGGCAGCGTCAATGCCTGCCACGCCAACGACACTTGTATACCCAGGTTTATAAGCGTGAACGGTGTCAACCCCTGCCGCATCTCCATCCTCCCCACAACTGCTGGTAAAAAATCTAAGAGCCCGAGCGCACTTGCGACCAAATACAAAACGGCTTCCGTTCGATAGCCACCACCGTATGCTCGGGTTCTATGGTTGAGCAAAATTTGGCACAGGGTGCCCGTAAAACACAGGGCGGAATAAAAGTTGCGCAGAAAGTCAAGGAGCTTACTCTGCGGAAATTCTTCTGGCGTGGGATCTGGCACAGTTGTCGGGATTATGTAGAGATGGTTGGCGAGTTGGCATACAACGACGAGCGCAATGCACAGCTGTGAACGATGGTGAGCTCAAGACTCGAGACAGAAAAATAATATCAACAAACCCCAAGTTTGGTTAGCCACGAAGTGCGGTTATCCATTCGTTGGTTGGCTCGTTCTCGGTGATTCGCAGGGATTCTCGTTGCTGTCGGATACCATCTCTTCCGCCCAAATTCGACCCGCGTAATGCACTTGCACATCGAAGTACGGCACGACCACGGTTAGTGGAAGGACGAATATCATGGAAGGCTCGTTGCTCTGAAGCATTTCGACGAGCGCGCTCAAAGTCAAACCTAGGACCTGGAAGGCGGCCCCGGAAGTACTGATACCGACCGTTGACACCCTCGTCCACCAGTAATAGAATTGCAGCATCAGGCCGACTGCCAAACACCCTGTGCTGAGTAAGATCTAAGACGCTGAAAGAGGATTCAGAGGGTCGGCCACATACATGACGATCTGGACACCTATCCGCCGTCTGGGATGCGCGTCATCGTGGAACCTATGTCCCAATGCACCGTCTAAACATGTAAGAAAGTGCCAGGGAGGAAAGAGAACAAAATTTACTCCAAAGTTCGGCCTCGTCCTGCCGAGATAGCTTCTCAAGCTCAGTAGCACGGTGATCCACCAGCTGTGGGGAGACAAAATTATCGGCCAAGATTTGCTTTCCCGGGGTTCTCCCTGCAAATGCAATGCGCCAGCTAATATCCATGTAGTCACTACCATTGTTGTGGGCAGTTGACGAGCAGTTTTCACGGTTGACAGGCACCGGAATGATATCCTGTAGGTAGATGAGAGCCAGCTCCCGTGGACCGCTGCTCTGCACTTACGACAGGGTCCCGTAGCGTGCTTCTTGGTATCTAAATACGGCGCATATGCCCACTGTGTCTCGACACCGGATTCCGTCGGGACCTCAAGCTCCAATAGGGTTTCAAAGATGCCGTTGGACTTGTACGTCCGGCGACACCTTTTTAAACTCGGCTTGATGGTGCGATAGATACCCTGCCCGCACTGTATACAACGTATGGGTGATATGGGCATAAAATTGGAGGATTAACCAACCGAGTGGGTTTTGATCTCGTCCCGCACCGCATTATACGCTGTGGCGTTGAATAGGCCAGTCTCTCGGACGAGTCGTAATTGAGTCCTAGGAAACAGAGTAGGTCAAGGGAATTCGAAGCCAGAGCGGACCGAACCTGGTGACGACGTAGGGATGGGCCTCGACGGAGCCTTTCAGACTTTGATCTTCGGGTTCGGTGGGCGCCGCTGTGGTTTCCCCAGATTCGTTCGCGCACTGGCTGGTTGCGTCCATGGAACTCGATGAGTGGAACAGAGATGGAGAAGGATTCTAGTGCCAAATCTATAATGGTCTTTGCGTCGTGCTCCTCTGAACCAAGGGGAAATCTAATAGGCGTCAAATTCCATCTAACCGGTAGGAGGATAGTAAGGAAGCTTACGGCCAAGGTCGCGTTGGCGGTCGTTTTTTAAAGACCGAATCAGGCATCCATGAGGAGAAATTTTTGAGGTGGTTAATTAACGACGGCGAGGATGGAAGGAGGAGGAATGTCGCGCGCAGGTCGGATTCTGTGAGTTTCGGTGCGAGGAATCTACCCGTGGGCATGCGAAAGTCAACCTTGGCCGAAGCATGCTTGTCGGATAGACGCAGACCACGAAGACAATGTCGGAGAACAAGGGCTTTTCGAGGACATATTCATCCTCGTCCTTGAGTACCGCCCAAATTGTCCCCAGTTCAAGTTCCGTAGCGGGTTCCTCTTCAGGTGTTGTGTCAGAGGTTGAGCCTTCTAGATTCGGCCTCTTCGTCTTCCGGCGCGCGCAACCACACGCTCACCGCTATGTCGAAAGTGTCTTCGTCCGTTATTAATGGGCGAATGACATCTCCCGCGTCATACGACGACTGGCCATGGTACAAACTCTTGTGCGGAAACCGAACCTCCTGGACTGCTCCTCCAAATGAATAAAGGGCCCAAGTCGTGGCGCAAAATAGGAGTATGCTGATGGTCCAGCAGAGGTATTTGCACCACGAGCTCGAGGACCTTTTGCGGGGACCAGGTCCTGGATTCAGCTCAAGTGGTTTATCTGACATTCGACTTGGACAAGTCTGAGGCTCTATTCAGTTCACCATCAATCAGGTAGGTAGTAGGTCCCGAGGGATCTTCGGCGATTCTTCGCCGATGAATCACTTCAAGGAACCGCTGTTTTTCAAGTCCAAAGGCCAGGGATAAGGCTAGGGATGTCTATCCACCTCGCCGTTTCCGACAAGTACCATCACTCCCTCCCTATACAAAGGCGCGCAGTTATAGTTTAACCCTCCGTGGTCAATGTAGAATATAGGGATGGGGTCCGACACCGATGCAAGTAAGTACCCTCATCCCGCCTTCCGTTATGATTGTGACACGATGCTGTATAGGTCAAGAGATGGCCGCCCTTGAAGCACAGGTAGTGCAGTTGATACTCGACGTCTCAGCACTAGACCGTGTAGCAAGCGAGAAAGAACGCGCCGCCGAACAGAACAGGCTCAGGATCGCGTCACGAGGGAGCCCGAGCGCATAGCGGCTGAGAATACACAGGAAATCCATGCCTACCAGGTTGTAGAGCGAGTTCAATACGGTGCTTCGACTCTTTTGCGTGTTCAGCGCATTCATCAAATCATTCAGCCGTTTTTTGTGCCATCATGCACCGTCCCCAGCTCGCTGCCCTATTGCGGGACAAGATTCGAACCGGTGAATTGGGGACGGTGGTGCTTACACTCTCGCTGACTATGGATGTTGGATAGGCAGGGAACTGCGCGAGGCATATATGAGTCCCTTGAAGGCATCGCCGTATCATCAGCCTGCTGCAGCAACGTTCATTGGATCGCGTCCCCTCCCCATTCGCGCTGCTCTCAAGAAGCTGAGCGACATCAAATACACCAGATTCGCCCGGCATACTACTACACACCTGCCCGTCAGTGTCGCCGACGTCGACGAACTCTTGAACACACAGGGAAGAGTCTTGCCGGTAGTAGACTTCATTTGGCAAGTTAAAATTGCTAGGGAAGGTGATGATAGCACAGTTTTTTATCCTTGACAGTATATTGTACTGTATGATATGTCGCAGTATAACTTAGATGACAGCAGGAAGGAGTAGCATGCATTGAGGACAAACAGTCAGGGAAACCGAAAGCAGGAGTGCATATGCAAAATATGCAAAATAAGGAGAGAGCATACGCATATGTGTATCCATATTCATCGAGCGACCCTAGTACATTGCGTGTAGCGTATATGAGGAGCGAGTAAGGCGGGAGGCATCAGTCTAACCCTCCCGTAGGGCAGATTCTCAGTTGTCCCTCCGTAAGAAGATCAATTCCATCTATGTAAGCTCAGAAATACAGGTGCTATTATTTATTGGTATGGAGGATAAGTTAAACGATGTGACTGATATCACTAGCAGCATCCTGCATTTGCAACGCCAAGAGCATTTGCTCGTCCAGCTTCGACACGCAGGGAGAGCTGAATATCGACGTATTCCAGATAGCGGGAATGGTTTTCGCCAAGACATAAATCCACTGCAGCAGAACCAATACTGCGAGACATCGCTTAGAATTTTGTTTAGCTCGAGATAAGCAAACTCACCAGAGAAAATTGCTCCGAGATAGCTCAAGGCCCGGCTCTCGAGGACGTCCCCCAGCTCGACGGTCAGAAGCGCAAACGCGCCGTTCGGGAAGATCGTGCCCCAGGTGGCAATAGAGAATGAAATGCTCTGCCTGCGGAGGACGCTCCCGACCGAGCACAGAGCAATGAAGAGCCAAATGAGCGCTATGGACCACATCGTCCACGCCGCACATAAGCATATGGTCTGGATCACCGCAGGGCTCAGGGGGACAGGAAGCGCGACATGCGTGGTGTTTTGCCCGTTGACGAGAACAGAGAAACCGCCTTGGCCGAGAGGACCAAGAATGATGAAGGACGACAAGACGAGGCCGGGGTCGAGGGGGCCGTACACGACCAGGCGCATGAGATACACAGTGATGATCATCATGGCGAAGGAGAGGCCGATGAGCACGAGGCTAAAAGACACTGCGGTTGTGAGCGACGCGGCGCACATCGCATGGGGTGTCGCGTGGTCTGCAAGGGCGGTACCGAGCACACCACCCGTACTTGAGGCGACAATTAAGGTCACCACGGGCAACAGCCAGAGCCCGGACATCTCTCCCATGGAGTGCTGCTGTTTGGTCATCCTGAAGGGTGCCCGTCAGTTTACAGATAAGAGGTGGCAAACAGCATGCATACATTACAAAGATCATTCCGACGGCAATGAACACACTGACTGCGCAGTCCAACCACCAAAACGCCCACAACGTATATAAGAACCCAGGGCCAGCGAAGGAATAGTGCTGATTGATAGTGAGGGCGGTATTGATGAGAGTGGCTGCGCCCATGGGGAGCGCTCCGATGAAAAGACTCTGGGTCGGATGTTGAAGCATCGGTTCCCACAACTGTTTTGCGTCAGTCAGAGAAAAATTCAGATCGAGACCGTAACCAACCTCAGGATATAGATATATCGCGCGATAGTCGCCGCACATATTACGAGGAAGAAAAACAGGTTGAGAAAGAAGAACAGGAGGGTCAGAATTTTGACTTGCCTCGCTGCCTTCAGCAAAGTGGAAGCGAGAAACCAGGGAGCCAACAACACCAGTTCCCATTACAACCTATGTGATTCATCAGCGTTGAACAAAAGGCCAGGATATGCCGCGCACAGTGTGCCATGCCCAAGTGAAATGTCGGATACAGGCCTTGAGGGATTTTCGACTCAAGTGAGGCGTCGACATCGAGGAATATTGTTGGAAAGCCTAGGACATGCCACCGGTATAAATACGTTCAGCAGATTCATCGTCGGGCCAATTCTGAAGTCATCGGGAAACATTAGGAATCTCGGAATCCTCAAGGAAATTTTGGCGGTGGCAGGAGATCACTGAAATTTGACAGGTGACTCAGAGAGACTGTCCGAGACGGCTAAATTCTGCAGCTTCTTGACGAAAGACAGAGAATTGAGGTCCTCCGAGTGCCAGGGAGAGAATTTCGAGCGATAGAGTAGTGGTCCAGCATACCCCAGTTCTGATCGATTCGTTGACGTAGTGCAACTTGTCGGATCATCAATTCCAAATCAATTCGGGCCAAGTCAGCTTCACGTGAACAAATTGTAACCAGACTACTGAGCACTGTCAGCTTCCTCCGCCGCGTTCCGCGTCTAGTTCGGACATTATTCAGGATTCACCAATCCATTCACTATAGATCCCAATCTTCCAGGGAAAAAGAAAGTACGCTGAATGACGACGCCGCGTCCCCGGTACCTCCAGCAAGGCTTTCGACACCCCTCCGTATGAATCTCACCAGTCCATCGAGTTCTGTGGCCATCCTATCGATGCGACTGGACCCGTCTTCCGAAGCGACAGACGACGCCGCCATTGAGAACGAAGTACCGCCATGCTCGTCCTCCAAGTCGACTTCATCCTCATCGTCTGAGCTTTCGTCCGATTCAAACACATGTGCTTGCGAGAAGCTGACAATATTCTTTCTTTGGGACCGTTGCCGGCGACTGCGGTGGCGTTTCGGGATGACGGATAGGCGAGAGACGTCGAGGGTGACTGTCGTGTTCCCCGTGAACGTGGTAAAAACCTCGCAGAAGTGCAGGGACATATCAAGGATGGATAGAATCGCTCGATGGAGGGCCGAGGTCTTTGGGTGGTTGAATAGTTGCCAGAATCTACAGAGGAGAGAGAACAAGGACGCACGTTGGGTTGCAACAAACATCGGCCTCGGATCCTTTCGATACTAGAGGGAATGAGTGACCTCGAGTCATTTGCCATAGGGAACTCACTGCTCATCGTGGGCCCGAATCATCTCGTCCAGCGATTTAGCCTTGTTGAAAGTATCGTGGAACTTGACGACCTGGGTATGAATAACCTGGATGCGACGTTCATCTCACCCGTCTACGATGGGGAGTCTGACATACCTGCGTCGTTAAGAAATTCAAAATAGTGCTATTGCCGCCATCAATGTAAGTTTGGCAAATATACGGACAGACTTACTTGATGAACCAACTCAGGCGACTCCTGATGGCATAAAACGCCTTCAAGCTCGTGCCCCAATTTCCCGTCTCTACCAGTTCCGCCACGAACAAGAATTCGCTCCAGCATGCTCTTCGCCCTCCGAATCTGTAACACAAACACAAACACCTCGCCGTACACCTGCAAGATACGCGGCGAGAAGATGTACGCGATGGGAAATGGTACGGCGTATTCGACGAGGAGACCACTGATAGCCTTGACCGTTCGGCTGACACTCTTACCCCCGTCAGTGGATCCGCGTGCGAGAGCCGGACAAGGGAGGGCTGGATCCATTCCTTGCCGCCACTATGCATGCCCGCCTCGACAACATCGCGGAAGGCAGTATTCAGAAAGTGAAAATCGCCCCATGCCTGATGACTATCCATCTGAAATACAACGTCAGTTGGTGTGTTTATTTCCTTCCGCGAATCTACACACCTTGGCGAACAAAACGTCAGTGAAATTACTCATCGCGTCGCCTTTTCTCATGAGAAACAGGTCTTCTACAGAGGAAAGATGGCGCGGCAAATCGCACTCGTCTACCAATATCCGACCGAGGAGGGCTCCGGTTGCGTCACAATGCGGCGCCAATTCCTCGTACACGAGTTGGGATAGGGTTTCGACAGATACGGACGACAGCTGTTGACCGGGCGGCGCGCTAGAGGATAGAAGGGCACCAAAGGAGCGCCAGTGGCTCAAGGAGGTGGGTCCGTCGGCGGTGGGCGGGACACCGAGAGATCGCAAAAGACCAACAGCCTTCCCGGAACTCAACACAGGGATCGCAACATGCTCCAAGAACGAGGGGATAGCCCTGGCATTCTGACTGCTCGCTTCGTCCCCTTCGTCGCTTTCGTCGCCCCGGACAACCCCGTCCCGTAAGACATACCCCTCCGCCCAAAAATCTGGGTCAAGCAGCCCGAGCCCGAGCCCGAGCCCGAGCCCCGCCAGCCCGACGGCGAGACCGCTGCCCTCAATGAAGAACTCGTCCTGGAGGTCCTCGCCCTGCCCAACCCCCATCCCCGAGCCCAGCCCCATGCCAACCCTGAGCCATCGCCCAACCATCCCCCACACCGGCTCCGCGCAAACGACGAATACGCGCATCAACATATCCGCGAGTGACGCGCCCGTCCCCGCGTTTCCCGATGCAATTGCACCTTATTCAACAGCGTGTCCAGCAGCAGGGCGCTCAGCGCCGCGGGCGTCCGGGGAAGCAGAGCGTACCGCAGGTATTCATATGAGGTGGTTGCGCGGACGATGTCGAGGAGGACCTCAAGCCCGTTCTCGAATTCGTCTTGCAGCGCCTTCTCTGCGTGCTTAGGAGGCTCACGACGAGCTTCGTGCCGGCGGGGGGCACCGCCTGAGCGTAGCCGGCAGATGGCTTCCTCGCGGCCGGCGCACCATCGGTCCGAACGTCCGCAGCTCGGCATCAACTGCATCGGCGAAAGCCTCCAGAGTACGAGTCATCCGAGGTGCTCGACTTGGTGCTGCACGGGCTGCGAAGAAGAGGTGGAGAAGACGAATGCCACAAATGTCCGTAGTTGTTGTGCAATTGTTGCCCGGTGTGCTAGGGTCGAGATGAGAGATGACTGCGACGAGAGGAAAGATGTATCAGCCGGGGGTCGAATAGGTTTCCTGTGTGGGTCTTAGTGGATGAAGAGCCGCAATAGAGGTCAGTTGACCTTATATGTTCCGTCGATCAGCCCGAGTATGATGTTTTTGAGACCTTGCAAGGCCATTAAGATCTCTCTTACAGCATCTTGCTCATCGATATACCTCTGGGATCGGATGTTGAGCACAACCTCGGGGCAAACGACGGAAGCTGACCTCACGCTGTACTTCTATGGCACCAAGGCTTCCTTGCTCGTGTGCTAGAACCTTTTGGAGGGCGGGTCCCAATGTCGATGCATCTCCAATGTCGAATGCTCTAGCTTTCCCCTTATCACCATGCCACACGTAGTCTTCCCTCCAATACTGCCGTGCCTGAAGCTGCTCAAATTCTTTCCGGTGGCGTACGTGTGGGGGGTCGACTGGATTCGTTTATCGCTGTGCTACCGGAACTTCCGGCGGGGCTACATCTTCGGGGTCGAGAGAAGAGAAAGAGTCGTCATCGTCGTCGTCCAGCTCCAGATCGTCCGAATTGAGCGGGGAGAGTGACGCTGCACTGCTGCTGCTACTTTCAGCCTCCAGTGGATCGTCTCCGAAAATATCTGTCCATGTAAGCACGGCAGGGGGGGGAGGCGGGTTTTTTATGCCTCGAGGTACGCATCTGCAAAGGCGAGAGTCTCGGGTGTCGCGGTGGTAGCAAGCGACATCTGGCGCACTTTAAGCTTTGCCGGCAGGAACCAATAGAGCTCTCACCAGAAACTGCATGTGGTCTGGCAGACGCGACATCTGCAGGACCATATTTCAGATGCAAATCAACGCACTTGCACGAGTCGAACCTTTATCTCCTGGTCCAGATCCTTTTCCTGGGCCGCTTGGTGCTTGAGACGTTTATAAGACGTTTCCAAGGCCTCGGCGAGCGTATCGCGTGTTTTTATACGCGCCTTGTGAGCATGTCTTTGGATTTATCAGTCGAACAGCATGGGCGACGCGTCAAAACTCACCCTTGAACTTGACGGTCAATAACTCCCAAATCCACGCCTGTTGCAGCCTTGACCATGGTGGCACTCTCTAAACTTCTGGTCGTGTATTCCACGGCGGTTTGGTAGGCTGCGTCGTCATCCGCCTCACTCAGACCCGTAACTTGCGTGACCAGGGTTTGATAGAACGGGAAGAGTCTACGGGACGGTGGTCGACGGACCGACAAACTGGATGGAGGCCGCCGTGAAGCGCTCGACAAGGGTCTCTGGGAGGCACTGGACGGAGGTCGTTGGGAGGCACGCGAAAGGGGTCGGTGAGAGGCACTGGATGGTGGTCGTTGAGATAAAGCAGATGTCGGTCGCTGATATTGATTCGAGTGAGCAGAAAGCCCCGAGCTACTCGACGGCAGCATCTTGGGGCTTATGGCTCGAGCTTTTCAGGATGCCCGTAGAAGTCAAGAAGGAAGAGCTAAGAGCGCTTTTGAGGGCGTGGACGACGATGAGCACAGAGAGGTGGTAGGTGGCAGTGTAGATTAGATCGAACAATCTAATCTACAGCGTGCCGCTCCTTGTCCTTTCCCTTTTGCGTTGTCGTCCACCGCAGCTCTCAGAGATCGATAGCTCCGCCGGTCTTGCGCTGCAGTAGCTTCACATTGGACTTTCACCCCGGAATCCCGAATGGCCCCCCTGCCAACTATAAAAGATCTCATTAAAGAGCCATTTGGACCGTACCCAGACACCGTAATCCTCAATCCTGATTGGAAGCCCACAGGTAATCTTGTCCGTAGATCCGGACAGTCGTTCACCGAAAACACAGGGAAAAGCCTTCCTCAGCTTCGCCAATTGCGAATACAGCAGAATAAACAATTCATTGGGTAGGTAGCTCAATATCGGGGTAATATGAGTTTTCTCAGTCCTCACCAGCTTGGATACTTGTGAAAGGTATCTGGAACCACCCACTAAACCTTCGAGTCCCGTGTCCTTTTTCGGTGTTCTGGTCATCAAAGACCTTGAATGGCTCTCTGAAGCGGGGAAGCTTTTCCTTGCAAGAGATTTAAATAAACGAGATGAGACGGGGCAACGACCAAGCCAAAACTCGAGAAGGACCGCCCAAAATCGCCAGCCTTTGAGTCTTGAGGGTCTCTACGGGAAAAGGCCCGGCGAAGGCCTAAAGGTTGAGGTTTGGTTAATGTCCGAAAAAGAAACTCCTGCCATGTTCAAAACAGGTAAGAACTCGAATTCTGTCTCTGGACTTTTATCTGAATACTGGTGTAGCGGAGCATTACCCAAATAGTCTTCTTCTGGGCTCCAAAGATCAGTAGGTACTTCGTATTCCAGCTGTTGGGCGTCCTCTAACCCTCAGCAGACATCGTGTCTACGAGATTCTGACAATGGCCCGTGAAACTTACTCGCTCAGCAGCAATTTCCTCCAACGATATCGACTTGTTGCGCTGATCAACCAAATCGTCGCCAAAATGGAATTCCTCCAAATACCGCACAGATCGACAATTTTGTCAACGGGTATCTGTTAATTCACAAAGAGAATCTGTGG